>CAUYON010083342.1:0-16836 GCA_963573935.1 Arctocebus calabarensis
ACCTTTAGTGCCTTGTGGTCTGAGAAAATACAAGGTAAAATTTCAATACTTTTGATTCTGTTGAGGTTTGTTTTGTGTCCTAGGATATGATCAATTTTGGAGAATGTTCCATGAGCTGATGAGAAGAATGTATATTCTTTATCTGTGGAATGGAGAGTTCTATATGCATCTATCAAGCACAGTTGTTCTAGGGTCTCATTTAAGTCCCTTATATCTTTGTTTAATTTCTGTAGAGGATCTGTCCAGCTCTGTAAGAAGAGTGTTAAAGTCCCCTGTTATTACAGTATTTTAGGATAGCATATTGCTCAGACTGAGTAAGGTCTGTTTCAAGAATCTGGGAGCATTTAAATTGGGTGCATAAATATTTAGAATTGAAACGTCTTCTTGTTGTCTTTTTCCCTTGACCAATATAAAGTGACCATCTTTGTCTTTTTTGACTTTAGTTGCTTTAAATCCACACGTATCTGAAAATAAGATTGCAACTCCTCTTTTCTTCTGAATTACATTTGCCTGAAAAATTGTCTTCCAACCCTTAACTTGGAGTTTTAATTTGTCTTTTGAAGCTAAGTGTGTTTCCTGCAGACAACAAATAGATGGCTTATGTTTTTTAATTCAGTCAGCCAACCTATGCCTCTTCAGTGGGGAATTCAAGCCATTAACATTTATTAAGATAATTGACAAGTGTGGTAGTGTTCTATTCATCTTGTTTTTTTGAGAGTCCATTGCTTACTTTCATCTTTTGTATCAGTGTGGAAGTTGGGCTCTATCCTTTAATTTCTGAGTTCTTATTTTGTTGTTGATCCATTGTGATGGTCAGTGTGTAGAACAGGTTGAAGTATTTCCTGTAGAGCTGGTCTTGTGGTGGTGAATTTCCTCATTGTTTGTATATCAGTAAATGATTTGATTTCTCCGTGAATTTTAAAACTTAGCTTTGCAGGATATAGAATTCTGGGCTAGAGATTGTTCTGTTTAAGTAGATGCAAGGTAGATGACCATTGTCTTCTTGCTTGGAAAGTTTCATTTGAGAAGTCTGCAGTCACCCTGATAGATTTGCCCCTGTAGGTCAACTGGCGCTTACTCCTGGCAGCTTGAAGAATCTTTTCTTTTCTCTTGACTTTGGACAGGTTCATCACTATGTGTCTTGAGGAAGCTCGGTTAGAGTTGAGGCGACCTGGGGTCCGATATCCCTCTGAAAGGAGAATGTCAGAATCTTTGGTGATATTTGGGAAATTTTTATTTATAATGTTCTCTAGTATCTTCCATTCCCCTGGGGCTTTCTTCTTCCCCTTCTGTGATACCTATAACTCGTATGTTTGAACACTTCATAGAGTCCCATAATTCTGCCAGTGAATGTTCTGCTTTCTCTCTCTTCTTTTCTGCCTCTTTAAGTATCTGTGTTATCTGAAGAGCTTTGTCCTCTACCTCTGAGATTCTTTCTTCTGCATGGTCTAATCTGTTGTTGATACTTTCTACTGCATCTTTGAGTTCCCTAATTGACTGCTTCATTTCCCTCATCTCTGCCATATCATTTTTATATTCTTGTCTTAATTGATTCTGTTTTTGGATTTCTTTTTCTTTATCAGCATTTTCCTTCATTGCTTCCTTCATTTCCTTGATTGTTTTCATCATCTGTATTCTAAATTCCCTGTCTGACATTTCTAACATTTCCTTATAGGTGGAATCCTCTACAGTATGTACCTCACATCTCCTTGGGGGGTTGCTCTGTATTGGTTTTTCATGATGCCAGGAGTTTTCTGCCAATTCTTTCTAATGAGTGATTTCTTTTATTTGTTTTCTTGCCCTAATTTTCCTTTCACTTCCTCCTGCTCTTTAAATTGCTGTGACTAGGGTTTCGATGAGTCCTTTTGGTACAGGACCAGAAGGATGAGAAGATAGAAGAACAAGAAGTGAAAAAAGAAAGAAAGAGAATAAAAAAGGAAAAAAAAAAAGAAAGAAAGAAAGAAAAGAAAAGAAAAAGGAGGAAGGAGAGGGGGTGGGTAGAAGCAACTATTGACCAAAGGAAAAGAGGCACAGAAAGAGGGTGATGGGAGCAATATAGGTGTACCGTAGGGTACTTTGACCCAACCTTCAGAGCCCCCAACCTCTGGGGGTAGCCAGTTGGGTGATTAGGTCAGCAGCTCTTTGCCAGCCTGTTTAGACACAGCACCCCACCTCCACCAATTAGAGAGGGAAGACAATAATGCAATAAATCAAATCAAAACAAGCAAACCAAAAACTTTATGGAATAAGATTGGGGGAAAATACAATTATTATGGGGGGAAACACTAGCAAAATTGATGTCTAATTGTTGAAAAAGGCAACAATGGAAAATTATATTTAAACTAGAAAAATGAAGAAATAAAAGAAAGAAAAGAAAAGAAAAATCTTTAAGGAAAATACTGAAATTAAAAACAAAACAACAATAACAAAAAACAAACAACAACAACAAAAAAACCACGAAACAAAACCAAAAAACAAAGCAGTATATATATCTTGATGATATTGTCTGGGGAAGAGGTGATCTTCTGGGGTATGATATGTTAATCACAATGTTGATACGGCTGAACAAAATGGTGACCGGAGTCCTCTAATGATTTCTCAAACCCCACAGGGTGGAGAGCTTAAATCCTCCTCAGTCTACTTAGAAGGCACTTTATATTGCTAAATTGGGCTAAGCAGAAGCTTTCCCAGGAAAGCGCTTGTGGCTGGAATCACTCCTTAAGTGGCTCTCCACTTATCCAGTGTACCAAAAACCGGTCTCAACCTATGCCCCTGAGGGCTAAGGCTGCAAGGCTTCTCAGTCTCAGCCTTTAGGCTGCTCAGTCACTAGATTACTCTCTCCTGCCCATTGCTTGTTCTGCGACCCTGAGGGTGGAGCTTGCTGGGGTAGTTCTACCAAGGCTCCACACGCCCACAACCAAACACTGGTAGCTCCGTCTGGCTCGGTAGCTCAGTCTAGAGCCCCAGACAACACTCAAAGACCTCCACACTCTTGCCCCAGTTCTCCCAAGGCAGTGCAACTGAGTGCCAAATCCAAAAGAAACCCAAACAGCTCACAGGTAAGGCCTTTCTAGTTTGCAATCTCACTGCTGCTGTAGCCACAGCTGCCAGCAGGATTAGACTGAACGAAAACACACAAACACTTGCCAGAGCTCCACTGGTTTTGCCTTCCTCAGGGGGTCCAGATGTCTCATGCTGTCTCCCTGTGTCCCCAAAGGGATGTTTCTGGGCAGATCTCGCCAGCCAGGGGTGCCTGAAGTCTTCTCTCCCCAGTCTCACTGTGCCCAGTTGCAAGGACGCTGTTACTCGGCTGCCATCTTAAAGCCACCTCCAGCATGAATATAATTTTTCATGATGGATATCTTAAGTATATGGTCCACACATGCACTCCAGTAACCTATCTGGAAGCCACATTTTTGCTCTGACACGGAGTTGAAAAATTTCAATACCTGTACGAAATAATCACCCTTATCTAATGACCAATAAAATAAGTTCAGAATGCTATTTGTAGAATTCTCTTGCTAAATCAAGCTTTTGGCAGAACTAGTAACACAATAGCAAAATTAAAAATCATGAAGGAATGAAAACAAAAATAGTTTTTCTGTTGGCAGGGAAAGGTGGTAGAATATATGAGCTCAAATGAGGAAAAGCAGATCTGAGTGCTAAGATTCAAGGAAAGTCTTTTTTCTTTCTTTCTTTTTTTTTTTTTTTTTTAGTTTTTGGCCAGGGCCAGGTTTGAACCCACCACCTCTGGCATATGAGGGAGTAGCACCCTACTCCTTTGAGCCACAGGCACTGCCCAAGAAAAGGTTTTTGATTGCTTATGTGGAAGGGCATAAAAAAAAACAACTGATCTACAAAAGCTCTAAGAGGGGAAAAAAGCAGGTAAGGGGGTTCTCAAGTAAGAAATTGCCTGTTTCTTGGAGTTTCCATATCACGAGATATGAAGACCTTTGCTCTAGACAAGTACCTTACAAGATATATAGCTGATCCTAGTCACCTGTATTTATTCTCCTGATATAATCACTTCTTAAAAGTTAAGGGTGATCTTAAGGGAGAGATTACAGGTAAAAAGATTTTGTCTGGGAAATCCAGAAAGAATCACAATCACTCTATATAAGGTTAGGAGTTAATCTCTGCTACACACCAAATCTCATGGGTAGGACAATTCTAAGGCAGTAAACATTCTCAATCACTTTGATTTATCTCTACTCCCTTAGAAGTTATAAGAAATAGTTCTTAGAGACTATCTGAGATTTGTTATTAAAGATGAGATCACATTTTCCAACTGTCCTGAATTAATCTACAGTTGAGATATGAAAAGAATAGATAAGTATGTACTGGGAGAAGACTATATAAATATGAATTTAAGAGAAATGTTTTGGAAGGCTTCAGATTTGTCACATATTTATTGTACATGAGAGGTTTCTATTAGTTAAATTTTCATTAAAAAAAGGAAGGAGGAGAACCAACAGGAGAGAGAAAAGAAGTTCATATTTATTGATCAGTTTCTTGTTGTTATGTATTCTTCAAATTCCGTTAAATACATTGCCAGTGTTAATTTTTTCCTTCTTACTGATTTTCTTGTTTTTGATGACTTCATAGTTTTGCAAAGCACTGACCACATATATACAGAATGTAACTCAACTGGAGTTTTTCTCATGGTTAGATTGTGGTTGAAAGTTTGAGGGAGGAAATCCACTCAAATGCCATTTTCATCACAACATAACAAAGATATATGATCTCAACTACATCTATCACTGATAATGCTACCCCTCATCCCCTGACTACTGGTGTTTGTAAGGTTTTTTCAGTGCATAGTTACCTTTTCCTCCCATTTCCATAATGTACTATTTAGAATGAAGATACTACATGTATCCCACACTCAAGTAATAGGATTTATGATCCCCCTTCTTAAGGGCAAGATATCTACATCAATCATTAAAAATTAATCTCTAGGGCATATTTGATCATTCCCTTCTTCCTTAATTTATACATTCAATCACTTAGCTATATAAGTATGAACTCACAAATATTATTTTTGTACTTTATGTTATAATTCAATACTACTTCATTTTTTTGCATAGAATTATCCACCTTTAGTCATTGGGAGCTCTTTAAATTGATTTCTGTATCCTTTTGACTTGCCCTCATCGATGTGTGTGTGTGTGAAAGAGAGAGAGAGAGAGAGATTAGGAAGGAATGTCGTGGCCCTTATGGCCTGGTCTTGGTCGCCACAGGAAGGAACCAGGCATGACACGGATTTGAAATATAAGCTTGCGGGAGGCGGGCTAACCTTAGTTGCAGGGTAGCCCTGAGCCCTCTCCACAATGGCTATTTATTAAGGTTATACACAACAGGTGTGGAGTGTTAAGGTAATTGACATAAACAGGTGTGGAGAGATCAGGTAATTACATATGAGGGCTGCCTGTGTAAGGATTGCCACATGCTCCCCTCACATGTTCTTTCCCCACAACCCTCATGAAGAACTACTAAGCATCAATGTTTAACACATGCTTACTAGTTAGTGACCGACCTTATCTCATTCCAGAACACTGAGTTACTTGGGGAATTGGCCCCAAGTCAGGAAATGTCTCTAGGCTTGCCAGGAGACTGTCATGTTCTCAGAGTTTCCTTTTAATGTGATAAGAATCAGTAACTGTCCTTTGCAAGCATGGTATCCAGTCCTCTACAAAGGAAAATCAATTATTTACATCATTCAAGTCATGGCAAATATTTTAATATAGTTATGTAATCATTAATCTTATTAATTACCACAGAAGCATGCCAATGTTGGGTTTACAGCATTTCGTCTTTCATAATTCTATCTACAAGGTTTACTAAGGATCCTGAAACACTTAATCTGAAATTCGAAAGATTTCAACCTCCCAATGAACATACCTAATTGAATCCCACAGACGCCCCAACCCAAACATCCCGAAAGTAAATTTCCCACCTTTTCCTCATAAAATAAGCTACTCCTATTCTTCTAAATCTCTGCTAACACAACCATCCTCTTCCCAATCAACTCACCAGGCACCACAGTCAATCCAGTTTTTTCTACATCCCCTTCTCTTTCTTCTAATCAAGAACCAAGTCCTGGTCCATGTCACCTCCTGAGATTATGAGGTTAACGTCTTCCTTTTTAATCCTACATTTCCCTTACCTATGGTAATCCCAGTCTTTATACCAGGTCTCACTTAAAGTATTCAAATTCTCATTGACTTCAAACTTGTCTCCTCAAACCATTTTCTAACCTCGGGTCACAAAGATTTGTTATAAATTCTCTTCAGACTATCATTCCTCTATGTAGTAATACTCTCTAACATCAGGCAGTAAAAAAGAAAGTAAAAGAAAAAGAGTCTACTTTTTTTCCCATTTTTATTGTTTGAGCACCTGGCAAAAGCCTAACAGAATAAAAGTTTATACAAACAAAACATCTTCACCACACTAATCGACATTTGTATTAGTACTGTGGCAGTTGCTGGTGCAACAAAAAACTTCTGAAGATGTCTCCCAAGGTCTACTGACACTACAGAAAAATAAATTCCAGAAGTAATCATTAATGCGGAAAGCATCATGGTCACCATGACAGAAGAATGATCATAGAATCAATATAATAGCACTTCAAGGAAAACCTAATGGCCAAAATGCAATGCTGTTTATTTATGCAGTTGTTCTTAATTGCTGCCCAGTCTGGCTTTGATGTAATACACTCATTTTTGAGGTTACAGATAATTTACTACTAATAATAAAGAATTGAAATGTGTATATGATTTACATGTTTAATAAATTAATTTTTCTAACATGTCCATAAAACAGTGTCTAATTCATTTGCATGGCAATATGATTTCTTGATGAGAAGAGAAAAAGCTGTGCTTATAGCTAGCAACTCAGTAACCCTGGGGAGTGCTGCATGGATTTGAACAGCCCTCACCAATAAAGGAAAATGGAAATGGCAAGAACTGCTACTTTATGTACCAACAAAAGGAAGCTGCCGCTGATTTCTATATGACTCTCAACTGTTTTTACCAACAACATCAGGCTGACTCAACACGATGGATCCCTTGCATCTTTTCCTTAATTACCATTCATTTGTCGAAAATATTTATTCAACAAGCACTTAACTTGTGGCACACAACTAACAGAATTCCAATGCTGGGAGTCATCATGTGGCAATCCTGTTTGAAGGTGGATATTCCTGAGTTACCTGTGTAACTCAAGTGTGCTTTCCATTAGTAGACGTGAATTATGTTTTAGTGTTTAAATAACTAAAATGCATATGCGTGTATTTGTGTGTGTCAGGAGTTTAAAGAGTACAGAAATAATAATGTCATGGATTAATTCCAATATCCCATGCTCTGTTTCATTTCTATCACTCAGCTTAATGTTGACTGGTATGCTATTTTTATTCTGTTCCACCATTATTGTTGAGTGGGATAAAGATGTACAATAATCATCTGCTCTCAATGACTTTAAAATCTAGTTTGAAAGATAAGTCTCTCTTTCTGTCTCTTTCTCCCTCTGCCTTTTCTCTCTCTCTCACACCCCCACACATGCAATAATACATACAGAGGCATATTGTTAAATAGAAGGCAGATTAAGTAGAACAATACAGTAGATAGACACCAGATGAATGATATAATTCATCTATGACTGCCTCTTTATGCATCATGTGTATGGATTTTCAATTTCAAGAGTAAGGTTAGGATTTAAAGTGTAAGCTGTGTGACATTCATGGAATTCTCTTTCGGGGGTCCAGATGAAAACTCACAGATGTCACAGTAATGCCAAGAGTAGCTGAAACCTTAGTGCAAGAAATCCATGTGCTCACTATAGCAGACCTGCCACACTGACTAGACAATCCAAACAGAGAAAATACTGTTTTCAAACATAAGGCTCAAATAAAAAGTCATCTAGGGTAGATGATTCTCTTTATAATAAGTATTTGCAATTAAGTTGTGTCTAACACAGGTAACTTTTTGAGACATGCTTCAAAGTAGAGCAAAAGGGATTTATTTATATAATTATGGTTTATAGATCTCTAAAGTGGTAATGAGAATCACTTGATTGTAAGTGTAATATATCGAGTGACAGAAGAAATGTCTATTTCCTAATGATCAGAGGAAAGCTATAGAATGTAATTTTAATTGAATTTGGCTCTTTAAAAAAATGATTGTGCTTCAGATTAAATACAATGAGGAAAGATTTTAAGACAAGGAAAGAAAAAGAAAAAAAAAACAACCTTTTTTGAGTGCAGAATCTTATGCCAGATCATTTTG
Source organism: Arctocebus calabarensis (assembly GCA_963573935.1). Taxonomy (NCBI): domain Eukaryota; kingdom Metazoa; phylum Chordata; class Mammalia; order Primates; family Lorisidae; genus Arctocebus; species Arctocebus calabarensis. Next base: position 8,283 of record CAUYON010083342.1, read on the forward strand.
TGAAGTTACTAATTTACCACATATATAATGTCCTGTCTCAGGCTTTAGATCATTTCACCTTTCAAATTCCCAAATGTCTGGGCAGCTCCTTTGGCTCATTGAGTAAGGGGCCAGCCCCATATACCAAAGGTGGTGGGTTCAAACCCGGCCTCAGTCGAATTGCAAAACAGAAAAAGAGCCAGATGTTGTGGCCGGCACCTGTAGTCCCAGCTATTTAGGAGGCTGAAGCAAGAGAATCGCCTAAGCCCAGGAGTTGGAGGTTGCTGTGAGCTGTGTGATCCATAGCACTCTACTAAGGGCGATAAAGTGAGACTCTGTCTCTACAAAAAAAAAAAAATTCCCAAATGTCTAACAAACAGAGTTCACTTCTCCAAGAATTCAGTCACATAAAAAGGGGACACACTCCTCTATGGGATATAAATTCTAAATATAAAATTCACTAAACTATCTCATTGAAAAATCATAGCACTTAATCTGTTTTCAAAACCAAACAATCTATCCCATAACACTTATTTTTTTTTCAAACAAAGCAAAACAAAAATTTATTGTCTTATTTCAATAAGCAAAAGCAAAACAAACAAATCAAAACAAAGCAAAACAAAAATTTATTGTCTTATTTCAGCAGCTTTTCTTCCTTTCATATAGAAATTTGCTTTCTAGACACTCTCCCAACCCACAGAAATGAAGCCTTCTCTGCTATACTCCCTTTCTGGGAAACTTCTCCATCATTTGATCAGTTTTATTTTTCAGTCTGTATCAGTGAAAATGTTGTACTATCTACTGCCAATGTGTTCCTCATCCTTTTATGTATGTGTGTGCAAAATTAGTTTTGGATGCAGTGTATTAAGAATATTCGAAAGCCAAAATACAGTTACAACATTTTAATAACTCTAATTTGGGTGAGCTCAAAAAATGCTTCTTTGTAATCATTGTTTTGTGATGTCTTTATGGGTCCAATTTGAACATAAAATATTTTAAAAACTGTGGTAGTATAATTTATACCCTAGATTTATGAACATTTTTATCTCATTAATTTTCAACATGGTAGTGCAAACACTATAGTAAATATTCTAAATGGTAAATGTTAGTCTATTAAATATAAACATTTTGTTTGCAGTTACTTCATGGACATTAGAATATATAACATTTGAGTGACCACATTTATGTTATTTTTCTATGATTGGTTGGAAAATTTGACTCAGCTGAAAAGGTGGGTTTTTGAAAAGTCAGTATTATTTTTTCATAATATAGGAGAGTTTATAATTATGTTTTTATATCCATGTTGCCAATTAGTTTCTGCTGATGGGGGGATATTTTTCTTTCTTGGAAAAGATCATCATATTTAAGAAGAGCAGATTTATTTGTTTCAGAAAATTATGTGAGCAGCAATATTCTAATTATGTTTGTCAGTATCAATAATGTTATACTCAAATACATCTTCATACTATGTCAATATTATTGCTGTTAGCAAATATTTTAAATTAATCTTGTTATAGCATGTGCATTCTTTTTAAATATCCACTTAAGTCATTCGTGAAACCTACTGATTTTGAGTTGACTTTATATTGCTGTCTGAAGGTAGAATTTAAACTGACTATAAACTCAAAGAATATGCTTTCTTTTCTGAAGAGATGAGAAGATAGGCAGTAGAAAAGAAAGGAATACATGAATAGCGATGCAATTGATCATAACCTACATCACCTTTTAGAAATTCAATGAGAATAAATAAATGAGCATTTAAAAAGTGAAAAAACACCCTTGTTCATTTGTCATCATTAATTTAAATTTACAGAAAAAACACTTAAATTTTCCTAATAATTAATCAGCATGAAAAATTTCTATTATATTTTATTTTTGTAAACAATGGCTTACCACATTGTTTTCATAACGAACTTCTAATTATCCCTTATGATGGGAAATTAATATAAGGCACAGAGAAAATAAATTGATAAAGTTTAAATAGCTACTATTATTCAAAATTTATTCAACTTTCTTATTTCATCTTTGACTAAAAAATAAAGCATTTAGCAATTTTGCTGAATGTTTTCCATTTCTCCTTTCAATTTTTCTGCAATATGCAGACTATTTCTTTATTGACTAAATAAACATTAAGTGCTACTAACACAGTCACTCTGCTATACGAACTATTTAAAAAGACACAAAGTCAGGTGGTGCCTGTGGCTCAAAAGTGTAGGGTGCCAGCCCCACATGCAGTGGCGGGTCCAAACCCAGCCCCAGACAAAAACTGCAAAAAAAAAAAGAGAGAGACACAAAATCTCTGTTCTCTTATTTCTCTTAGTATCAGATAACCAACTTGCATATCTGGCAAACACTACTAGTTGCCCTAATAATACCTTCTCCCCTTCTTATTTAATAAAACTTTGATTTTCGGGTGGCACCAGTTGCTCAGTGAGTTGGGCGCCGGCCCCATATGCTAGAGGGCGGGTTCAAACCCAGACCCAGACAAAAAACTGCAAAAAAACAAACAAAAAACTTTGATTTTCTTTTCTTTCTTTCTTTCTTCTTTTTTTTTTTAGAGATAAAGTCTCATTTTGTCTCTCTCAGTAGATTGCTGTGGTGTCATAGCTCACAGCAACCTATAGCTCTTGGACTTAGGTAATTCTCTTGCCTCATCCTCCCAAGTAGCTGGGACTACAGGCTTCTGCCACAATGCCAGGCTATTTTTTTGTTGCAGTTTGGCTGGGGCTAGGTTTGAACCCACAACCCTCAGTATATGGGGCTGGTGCCCTACTCACTGAGCCACAGGCACCGCCCAAAACTTTGATTTTCTAAATATGCTACTTGTAAAATAGTCACTTTCCTAGCTCCTCTTACATTGTGACCTTTTCGTCTTCTTCTTGACCAAACATACTAATTTTGGGGTCCAGATAATGAAAACCACCGTCTAAGCATAAAAAGAAAGAAGAGCCTTGTCCTATGAAGACTTCTTTTCTTTTTTTTTTTTTTATTGAATCATAGCTGTGTACATTAGTTCAATCATGGGGTACAGTGTGGGGACTTCACATGCAATCTCCTAGTCCTGGAAAAACAGGATGTTGGGGCAGGATGGCGTGAGACAAGTGGTAGCAAACAAACTTGTAAGTCGTTCTTTATTTTTATTAACTGAATTCAGAAACAAACATAACAAACTTTGGGACAGAGACTCTGGAAGTTTTGTTACAATATGTAAGTTTTCTTAGGTAAAAATCTCTTTTAATTTGAAACAAATTGCTTTGAGATCCTTAACTTTTAACTTTCATGCTGAATAGATAAGCAAACTTACATTAAATCAATCTTTTAAGTTTGCTTCATATTAAAACTGCAAAATAGAAAGGTTTAGAGATTGTGCTATCTGAAAAGTTCATCAATCTAAAAGGTATTTTTTTCAGGTTAGAAAGCCTCAGTTTGGGTGCATTTAGTAATTCCTTTCTTATTCTAATTGAATAATGATAATCAGTTGAATTAAAATATATTTTTTCTAAGATATGCTTGAAATTATTTTCACTGCCAGCCCCCACTACTTTCCAAGAAAGACAGTACACGCTTTATTATTCATGCCAGCTTTGGTACTGTTTCAATTATCTCATGGTTCAGGGAGTTGTTAGGTTTTAAATGGATACTCTCGCTATGGGAAATGGCTGCTGTTTTTCGCCATATTTTCTCTTATCATCCACAGATAATTAGTTCTGCCTGACAAAGCACATCACAAGGGACAACTCCATAGCTTTCATAAGCATCTCAGCAGTATCTTCCTTATGGCTAATTCTTCCTGAACCTGTTTAAAACTGCTTCATTATAATTATTATTCTTCATCACTTGTCCACATTATAAATATAGGCAATATTAATAGTATATATAGCAGATATTGGCATGTCATCTTCTTAATGCTCCTAGACATTTGCAGAGCAGGAAATTGGAGCATGACAAAAATGGGCTAACTCCTCTGACCCCCATAGCCCTCACTACCTGAACAGATTCTTAATGTATCTTCAATTCCTAAATATATTACCCCCTCCCGCTCTTTACAAAAACTGAGCTAACACAAAGGATAACATATAGCCTCTCTCTTTTATAGTAATAAAATACATATAGGTCATTAACAAAAGTCTATAAGCACTAGTACAGTACATTTTTTAAAATTCTATGTTACTGTTAAATAAAAGAAGCAACATCTATTTAGAAAAAGCTTCTCAAGGAGAAAGAAAATCTCTATATTAAGCATCTATATCTGTTATAAAACATAACCCAATTAAAATATTAATATGTTAAAAATGAAATTTTTCTTCTCATAGTTAAAGAACTCTTATAACATTCTTATACTGTGTCTGATAATCACTTTTTGGAAAAAAGTAGTGACATATACGTATGTCATATTCCATCCTGCTTTCTACTTGAACTCTCTAACATCTCTTTTTCCATTTGCTTCTTTCACTTTTGTCACTTTTGTTTGGAAACTTTAGCCCTGGTGATCTCTCGAGGTATTTCCTTTGCAAAACTCATTCATTCAAAGAGTTTCAACCCTCAAAATCTATGCCAATTACTCTCAAGACTGAAGAGACAACTGGGAAATTTCAGTTATAAGAAACACTTTTTCTTATTACCTACCAGGCAAATCTATGTATATCTTGCTGTTACTTCCAGCACAATATGTCCCCAAACTATCTTAACAATTTCTTCCAAGACAATTTATAACACCAACTTATCCTCCCCCAACTCCTCTAAAAACAAAACAAACAAACAGCAACAAAAAACAATGTTACCTCCATTCTCCCGGAAATAAGTGATAACCAATTATCTCCTCTCTTTTCTTCTCAGTCTTCCAAAATCTCTCCTCAACATCAATCAGCTGTCCCCTTCATACCTCTCTAATGTCACTGTCACACCACCAGTCAGAGTTTTTCCCTTAAATGTGAACAGAGGTAACAAATTCCTCTGAAAGTCTGAATTACACAGTTCTCACCAAAAAGTTATGTTAGAATCTTTTTAATGCTTTTCTTTGGCATAATTTTCTTCAGCATAAAATCATTTCTTTTCCTTGAATTTTCAACAAGATTTGGGTCTCTTGACCACCCTGCCTTCTCACAAATTTCCCAGCTTGCATTGCATTCTGACAGCTCCTTTGCAGTTTTCTTAAATGTTGGTGTTTCTTGGGAGCTTGTTAAGAGTTTGAAATCACACTGCAGATGGTGTGTAACCGTGAACAAAATTACATCACCTCTATGTGCATCATTTTCCTCATCTGTAAAATGAAGATAATAATAATGTCTGTGCCATATAGCTGTTATGACTTTAACTGATTTTATCCATATTTATTAGCACTAATCTGGGGCACTCGTTTAAGCTCTAGGTAAGGATTACCATATCAATTATGCAATAGAAATGTTCACTTGAATCTGGCATAGACATTTTCTTCCCTTCCTTCTGTATTTCCTCCTCTCCCAGCTTCCTGTACTTCCTGTGTTTATACTTTCACCTCCTTTTGAAAACTCCAAATTATTTCACAAGTGCTAACGTGGCCACTGCCATAATGTTAGAGATGAGATCATGTGCTGAGAGAGGAGAGGACAGAGTTGAGTGACTCTGAAAGGACTTGAGTTGAGTGAGAGAAGTAGCTTCCTGACATGGAAATGGGGTGTGCATAGGTGAGACTTGGAGAGTCTTTACCTAGAGCCATGCACTGGACATAGCAACTTGCTTCCTCCATTTTGTCACTCCAGCATCCAGCAAGTAGTACAGGGAGATTTGTATGGATCTGAATGCTTCTAGGAATGCTTTTAAGTCTGATATGCTGGCTGATCCTTTAGAATGCAGTTCTATTCAAAATCAAAGCTATTTTCCTTGATTATGATCATTCCAGAAACACCACATTGTATCCATACATATACATGTATAAAATTATCTGTCAGTAAAAGTAAAATAAAACTTTAAAGAAGCTGGCTTTTGTTTGAGTTGCTTATTAAAATAATCGTTCTCAGCAGTGCCTGTGTCTCAAAGAAGAAGGATGTGGGCCCAATATGCTGGAGATGGGAGGTTCAAACCCAGACCCAGCCCAAAACTGCAAAAATAAATAAATCGTCCTCAAAATTGTTTAGGTCCTTTTGTCCCTTTTTGGTTTTTCCTCTTTGCAGGATTTTTTTTTTTTTTTTTGCAGTTTTTGGCCAGGGTGGGGTTTGAATCTGCCACCTCCGGTATATGGGGCTGGCACCAGACTCCTTTGAGACACAGGTGCCACCCACTCTTTGCAGGATTCTAAGTCACAGAACACACAGCCCAATTACCCAGTGTTTTTTTCAAAACAAAACATTTGTACTAACCTACCAATCTTTCGTCATACCATTGTATGGAAGTGGCCTGGCTCTACACCTGATTGATGCATACAAATCAGATTCAGAATTTTCAAGAGGACTATCATTTCTACTGCTTGAATGCTTGGTATCTTAAGCTTATGAATGTCTATTCAGCAACAACCTGCTCAGGACACAGGCACTCATCAAAGAATTCAACCATGATATGACTGTATCCAATATATGGGAATATCTTGCTTGAAAATCTGATATTTATAAATGTATGGGGGACACTTAACTGTCCATATTCCAGATTCTCAAAAACCAAACCCTGGGTACTTAGAGAATGGATCAGAGAATCCTGCAGAAATGCTTTTCCTAAGTTGAGATTGAGTGTCAGCAACTCAGTTTTTATAGAATGATAATATAAAAATATTTCTTTGAAAGTCATTCTTTACCACAACATAGTCATTGCAAAGATCTAAGAAATAAAACCCTTTGAGACTTCAGCATTAAAATAAAGGGAATCTTTCCTAAGGAACTTGTGCATTCCCTTGATCTGTCAATGAGAACATATATTCAGAGGTAAATTTAATATTTTGTTGAGGAGACTAATGCATGTCAGATCTGGTACATTGATTTCTCTGCAACCTCTAAAGAAATTTTTTTTTTATTAAAAATGAAAAACTTCTTAATATCATTTTTAAGAATAATGAAACTATATCCATAAGAAATTAGTTTATATTTTAGTCTGAATTTAAAATGGTGAGAATCTTTACAAATGATACAAATTGATTATATTGTAGGTAAATTTGGGATTTAAATAAAAAGAATCCAAATCTGAATTTTTGAGAGTCTTTTATGAGCATGGAAACGCAACATTCTTTAGAGTACATTTTCAGATTCACAATAACAAAGTTCAGCCAAGAGATTATTTCATTTATTTGTACTTATTATTATATATATATTCTGCCACCTTGCTTGAATAAATTAAAAAGTAACTCTACATACTAATAGATAATTTTCAAATAGTCAAAGATTTTGGCAAACATTATTTATAAATAATGCAAGAATTCTCTAATACAGAATATATTCTTCTTAAAATAACAAAATAATACCTTTATAATAATTATTTAAATAAGATACCACTTATAGGAAATGAAATAGAAAATTATGTGTTTTTTAATAGTATACTTAATAGACCTTTTAATTTATCTAATCTGATCTATTTATCAGGTTTGGTATTACACTTGTCAATTCATTTCCAAATGGATTTTTGCTGTTGATAAAAAAAAAACAAAAAACAAAACACTTAGAAGTACAGTAGTTCCTCCTTTGTGGTTTCACTTTTTCAACAATTTCAGTTACCTGTTGTCAACCATGTCTTCAAAATATTAAATGAAAAATTCCAGAAATAAATAACTCATAAACTTTAAGCTGCTCACAGTTCTAAGTCGTGTGATGAAATGTTGCACCATTTTGTTCATTCTTTCCTAGAAGGGGAATCATCCCTGAGTCCAGTGGATCCATGAAGTCTCCACTCTATTAACATTAATCACTTAGTAACCATTTCAGCCACTATATCCACTGTTGTAGTATGTCAGTACTTGTGTACTAGTAACTCTTATTTTGCTCAATAATGTCCTCGAAGCACAAGAGCAATGGTGCCTGCATATTATAATTGTTTTATTATTAATTATTGTTATTAATCTCTTACTTTGCCTCACTTATAAATTAAATGTTGTCATAGGACTGTATGCATGACAACAAAACATTGTACATAGGGGTGAGTACTATCCATGGTTTCAAGGACCCACGGGGGGGGGTTGAAGGACCCATGGTTTCCTGGAACTTATCATCTGTGGATAAATGACCAATACTGAAGCATTTAAATCAGTAATAAATTATGATGCATTATGTTTCAAGATTCTAACAAAGGTCTTTATCCTAAGTATAAGAGATTCTCGTTTCATTACTAATTATAGTAAATTCCAGGAACATTTTCATCAAGCAATAGTACCTTTGTCTCAGTATGCTGTGACAGAAATTCAGTTTTTGACAAAAATTCACATATAAAAATCCGTCCTTGAGGGAGGAGCCAAGATGGCAGTCTGTAGCCAGCTTTCTGAAGACGCTCCTGTCCAGAAGGAGAGTTAAAGGACAGAAATTTAGTGAGAAAGCCAACGGTTTGGAGCTGAGCCAAGAGACAAGGTCGAGGAACGCACATCAACCCTGCTGGAGTGACCTGCAACCCCAAGGATACAAACAAA
>CAUYON010083343.1:0-16897 GCA_963573935.1 Arctocebus calabarensis
TCATTGTTGTTTGGCAGGCCCAGGCTGGATGATGAACCAGCCAGCTCAGGTGTACATGGCTGGTGCCTTAGCCCGTTGAGCCACAGGCACCGAGCCGTTATTTGTATTCTTGACTTGAATTTTGAGTGTTTATTTATTACATCTCTGGATAATTTTACATTTTCTAGCTGAACATCACAGCTAACCACTAATTTCAGCATTTATATAATATACTCTCGTAGTAGTGTATTAACTTCGATCCATCTGTGATAAGTAACAAGACAATGTAATATGAGTTACATAGGTATTTTTGTTAAAAACCAAACCAACCTAAAACAAAACAGCAGCATCAACAGGATAACTCTCCCTCTAAAATGTCAAATGAGTCACATTTGTAGCTTGAACCAATTTTGATGGTGGATTATCATCAAGAATTGATAGTTTCCTGACCAAAGTACCACACAGTCAAAAATGAATTAGGAGAGTACATCTAATAGGCACTCCTGAGAAATTTATTATTTTTTTGGATTCCCTGTACTTTTAAGTTATTAATTTATGATCATATTGCTCAAATATTATGTGGAGATTCTGCAAATCATTTGCAGAAAAGATATTTAACATTTGATTTTAATGCTATTTCTAAATGTTTAGGTCAGTAACTACAACATTGTAGATTACCGTATCATTTTATTTCTCTCATTTGTCTCATTGCCATTAAGCATTTGTTGTGGATAGGGAGAAAAAAATAAATAAATAATTTTTATGTTTTAAATGCCAAAATAGTATTCTTTCTTCATTTACAGTGTAAAATCATCAATGTCTTTCATTTTATTTAATTTAAATATCTTGCCTTTCATTCTTTCTCTTCTTTTTTTTTGACTATTTCAATAAGAGAACAATAGCTTAAAAGCATTCATTTGAATAATTTTGAGAGAAAAGACATAAAAGAATGTAGTTTAAGTTATTAATGGGGAACTTGAATGACAAGAAATAAGTCTTTTATTACGAGAGAAGGACTGTTAATACCTGCCACCTTGAGCTGGAAGAATATTGACATCCGAAGTTTTAATTATCAAAACTTAGGAGTGTTTGTGCTTGGGAAATAGGTGTTTCTCTGCAGCAATACAATTAATGAGATTTTGAGCTGTGACTAATAAACATTTAATAATGATTATATTAGACTTTATTTTCCTTTGAGCATTCTCTTGATGTGTACAATATAAAACAAGTGCCATAATATTCTACAGATACCAGAGTTTAATAATATTTACAGAGCTTGGTATTATTCATTTAAAATCAAGTCACTTAGATTGCTATTGTTTTGGAACACTTCATCAGGAGTTAGGGAATTTAAAGCAAAAGTAATATTATATCATACCCTCAAGATGAAAAATCATTTAGTTGCACTATGTTGAAATATGAATATTTTAAGTGTTTTGGGATTTTAAAATAATTCATCAGAGCAGAGAGAGGTGGAGATGACAAATCAAAAGTAAAAGTAAACTCTAAGTACTTCTGCCTCAAGCAGTTTTACTTCTTGACAGCTCCATCTTCTGTTTTGTCTATTATAATTATTATATTAGCAGCTATATCTGTTAGTTTGTAAGTAAAATATTTTTAAAACCTCAAAATCTTGAGTTCCTTTTTTCTTCAGACATGAGTAAAAATTATTTTTTTCTCTAAAATTTTCTTAGGAATATAAGAAACGTTTTTATACTTTAATCCTCAAAATTTTCTGTCTAAGTTCAGATACATTTGGGGTTGCGTCTTGAAAATATTTTTACACTGGTATCATGTTTTTTCCCTGCTTATGTTCCAATCTCTGTAGCATTCCAAAAGTGTATCGCAGATTCAATACAAAGCTTGAAGGATTGCTTGTTAATAAAATAGACACTTCTGAATGAAGCGTCTCCGCTCTTTTACCTTGAGACTTGAGTGCTGTGTATTTTAGACCTGGTATTTCACACCCTGTGGATCCTGTGCTTGCGATGATCATGGGTGATCTCTGCAAAATATTTCTGTTTGCCTTTTCTGAGTTTATTTCAGATACATGGGAAACATTTCATCTTGTGACATTCAGTGATCCTTAGTGGTACCAGAGTCGGCTTAGTTATGGTTTGGTTGGTTTGTTCATTTGTCTTTGATTTTAAATTTATAGCTCTATAACAATAAACATTTCTTCCTATGAACGTAGTGTTAGATAACACAGCCAGCTAAAGGTGGCCTTCATTCTGTTTTTTTTTCCCCCTTACCCCTTATAAAATTCTGAGCAGAATCTTCTGTTTCTTTAAATTTTATGTACCTTGGTTAGTTTTACTAATCCTTTTCTACTATTTGACTCTTTCTTTTTTTTTTTTTTTTATTATGAGAAACTCCTTAGGAGAAATTTAAAAGTGTGTTTCAAATTTCTCTATCATTTTTATACTTTTAAGTGTCTATAGGAGTTTAAAAGGAAGACCAGTACTAAAAAGTTTAAGATTCTAAAGCCAATATAAAAGAATGGGTCATTCACATGATCCTTTTCTCCTCAAAGAAATGAAAGGAAATCTCATGTCATGCCTGATAGACCCAGGTAATCTGCAAAGCTGCCTTGAAAAAAAATTTTCAATGAATCATTAATATCCTGACTTTCACAGATTGCAGGGAGGTTGGTAACATATTTGCTCTCTAGTTATAATATATTCTCCCCATGAAAATAATGTCATACACATTTTAGATCATTAATAGTAGCTGGCTTGTGATGATCATTCAATTCTACCTACAGGGGAAAAAATACCTTTTAGAACTTACATTACCTCATTAACATATTACCTTTAACAATATTTTATTTTGCAATGAGTAGATAATTAAAATTAGGACTGATTTTATTTTTAAAATGCATGTTGTCATAATTCCAATACTGTCTCTCTTCTAATATTATAAAAGATACTGTTTTTATCACCTAGTGATTACATCCTTCTGCATAAATTTAGTGTTTTACTATAACAAATCTCTAGGAATTATTTTTTAAATCTATAATTATCTTTTATTATAGACTGCTTGCAGTACAAATATTCTTTGACATATTTAAAGAGTTTATAAGTATTAGTGTAATCAAATATATGGCATATTTAAGCATGTTCTTAAAGTAGTAAGATTTAAATTCTTTACATGATATTTCATTTTCAGTGGGTCAGAGTTCTAGCCTTAATTTAAATATATATTTTACCTCTTTCAATTTCTTTGCACTCTTCCTATGTGAAAGAGTATGCAAAATATTATAATGAGAGTACTCATGATTAGTCATTATTTCAGAGATATTTATATTTCCAAAACATTCTTAGCTCATCTAAACAACTGTGAATATTAATTTTTAGGAGCATGCAGAAAATGCACTAATATTAACAAAATAAATTATTACTATCTCAAGAATTGCACATTTTGAGGGAAATAATGTTCCAAGAAACCTGTAGACTTAATATGGATAGATGGGCTCTATTCCAAAATATAACACAAAATGTTCCAAGTTTACATAGGTTTATATCAACTTAGCAATAGACAGGAAAAATGAGTTTTTTAAAAAAAAATAGGGATGCAATTAATTTCAATAAAACTCAGTTGAGCATGTACTGGGTATGAGATATTTTACATATGACCTTGCACATAGATGTTATTATCTTCATGTTGTGAAAGTTAATGAAGTTGACTCTCAAAGAGGCTAAGTCACTTTTTCAAGTTAAATGAAATAAGCAAAGTTGATGTAGTTCAAACATGTATTTGTTTGACTCCAAATCATGGAAGTTTCTCAGTTTATACGAAAAGTAGTTTTTTTATATAGAAATTTAAGTGTGCGACTTCACATACTAAAAACCAAACTTCCTCATTTATTTTTCCAGTATAGATAATTTGTTTAAGTAGGAAAGGTTTTATTTTCTTTGAAATATGTTGACAAATACATTGTGACTTGATATTAAAAAGCATTTTCTAGACTACGTAAAGCTTAGAAAAGATGGTAAGTTCACTGGTCTACGAAACATAGCAAAACTATGTTAGAGATCAGTTTGAGTACATTATAGTTTAAATGTCCAGATTTATAACTCTGGAAATGAAATGTGTTTAAATGTGTATAAATATTGTGTACCATGACAAAAGAGTTGGTTTATATGTGAAGTTTGAAAAAAATATGGCATTCTTATGCTGTTTTGAAAGCTAAAAAATGACTACAGAGTAATTGTTTCTATAAGTATTTTTGAATTGTAAACAAACTTCTACTGCATGAACCAACAATTACAAAATAGCATTAAATAAGTCAATATGTTGCTGGCTTGTGGATTTATGAAGAGAAGGTGGAAGTTTACCAGTTACTTTTTGTTCCATACATTCAAACCTGTGAAAATACATATTTGAAACATCTCTCTGTTCTATATTAAATACTTTATTTAAAATGGAACCACGTTTATTATACGTGGTTCTATATGTTTATTATAGAAAGAGTTTGATAATTATGCATATTCAGCCATGGTAGTGCAACAATCTGACCACAAATGCATCAGAGGTTTAATTAAATTTCAAGTAAGCAACGATTTCTTAAGGTTCCTTTGGTGCCTAAAATATTCTCCAGAGTATTGAAGAACTGTTGGAAGATTTCACAAATTTTTGGAAGAAAAGAATATTTAACATACTAAGAACCCAATCTCCTCATTTACTTCAGTAATACAGCTAATATTTTTGACTAGGGAAGGTTTCATTTTCTTTGAAATATAAGATAATTTTGGCCACCAGCTTATTAAACATTAAGGTCATTAGTAGTAAATTCTTTGAGACTCTTATTTATGTCATAACATATATGCTAAAATTTATATAAATAAATTTGTATAAGGCTATTAAGAAAAACTACCTCTGTTTACTGGCTCAATTTGCTTTAAAAATTTCTTAACATATTAAAGAACGATTTGTTTTTGACATTCTATTATATTTTTAAGGAAAATAGTTCAGATATAAAGAGGTTTATATTTTATCATGAAGTTTTTGATGTCAAGACAAAATTAATTTCTGCAATATTATTAGTGCCTCTGCTGTTGAAGAGGGTATTAAATCATGTTCATGAAATTTCTCATTTATGTCTCTATATAGTGGTCGTATTCATCATGCATAAATGTGCACCCAATGCAACATATGTTGATATAAATTGTAATTGTTTTTATATTTTTTCATCACTCAAATATAATAATCACATAATAAAACATACCATATTTTTTATTTACTTTCTTTGTAATGTCCAAAGAGCTGATGTTATTAGTATTTCAGTAAATTGAAACTAATAAGTGGTCACAGGACATTGATGAAAAGTGTCAATTTGAAAAACATACATTTGAATTATATCTTCTTGGTGACATTGAATTAGTGTTCAGTTTTGAGTTTTAAATATCAAGCAATTCACATTATTTCTCTTTGCCTCTATAATTATTTTCCAGCCTCAAATTAGGGTAAAAATAACCGATTGAGTGGCGTTGTAATCTAAAAGAAACAATAAGTCAAATGTTCAACAGACTGAGCTATCATAATTAAAAGACTATTTTTTTCTGCGTTAGGCTAAAGTGCTGATTCTGCTACATAACCACTTAGAATTAAACTCTGACGTTGAATTACATTAGTAATGCAGTTTTCATTGAGTACATCCATTTTCTTCAAAAGAATTATTTTCAATGTATTATTATACAGGTTAGAAAAGACTGAAAGCAGACATTGTCAATCACAATCAAGTGTAAATTTATAGTTTATCTTTGAAAATAGTTTCTTCCTTATCCAAAGGTATAATTTTCATAGTTCAGTACTAAGTCTTATTGAACAAATTGAAGGTTGCTTAAAAGTACAAGTATTTGAGCACTGTAGCTCGTTGGTTAGAGCACTGGCCCAGCTAAACCTCACCCAGGACTGCTTAACAACAAAAAAAAAAGTACAGGTTTATCACTAATACACCTGCCAACACAGAAGTTAGTTTACAGGACAACTTGGTGGATCTTGTTATTTTTGATGGGTTTTAATGAAGTAAGAACAGCAGAAGGGATATAAATAGATAATAAATATATCAAAGGCTATTTGGAAACTAGCTTCATTTATAAGATGATTATAATTTTTAATGTTAATAGGATACTTTATAAGAGTGGAAAATTTCGTGACAATTTCCTCAAATTTGCTGTTCACTATTTGGCGTTTAGATTAACCTAGACGAAGGAATATTCTATTCTCATGATGCTCTCAAGTCATTTAAATGTGTCATAAAACTAGACGACAAAAAAGTTCAGTAAATGTAGCTGCTAGGCAAGCCAAAAGCTACTTAACTGGCCAGAGACTTTCCGTGTGTGTATCTCCTATACCTCATTCAAATTTGGGTGCACTGGCATCCTACCATTCCTTCTGGACTCAAGTTGACACCTACTACATGTTTATTTTCATTCCAACTAGAGAAGAAGAAAAGTCTTGGTTAATAAAGTCAACAGACTATAAAACAGAGCTCCTAAATCAAGTAATTGCCTGGCCTTAGAATCTAGAGGTAATTGTAAATGTGATGTCACAGTGTCATCTCTAGCTCAAAAAGAGAATTTAAAAGACAGTAGTCTATATTCAAGAAAAAACAATAATGGAGTAATAAGCACACTTTGATATTTCTCCAGCAGTAGTTTATAAATTTCAACCAGTAGGTTTGTTCAATGACAACATCTTTTTAAGGTACATTGTTATACAGTTTGACTAATTTTATTATAATTAGCCCTATACATAAAAGCTGCTATTTTAAAAACTAATTATAAATGGAAATTTGTCAGTTTGACTACAGAGTTAGGATCTAAGTTTGACATTTAAGGAGCTTAGATTGCTGTTCCTGTGGCACAATAATACAGCAATTGTTAAACAAAAACACTGTTTGTTTGCTGAGTATGAGACACTCTGATAGGTAGTGACTAAGAAGATATATATTTGCAAGTATTCCACAATTCCTAAGGAGACAGAATGAAAAAGGCAAAGTTAGTGATATGTGTACCCAGTAAGATATTGATGCAGGACAAGGAGGCTGGAGGACCTGCCATAGCCCTGGTGGTGCTGATGCTGCCATGGATGGAGGAACCAGCTTGCTGGAAGGGCCGAGACCTGCAGGAGACACTGGTGCCTTGCAGTCTCTTCCCTATGCTCTTCTGACTGGCCAATTTGGGTGCACAGTCTCATACTCAGCAAACAGTGTTTTTGTTTACCACTACTTCTGTGGTCCCTCGATTCATTCTTTGAATCCCTGAGACCAAGAACCTGAAACTCCCGTATTAGATTTGGCGAGCCAGCCAGGAGAGAAGACCAAGTTCCGGTAACATATTTGGTGGTCCATACGGGACAGCAGATGGAAAAAAGACATCTGTGGTAAGTCATGGGACCACTTACCTCTATCCTGCCTTTCTCTGTAGCTATCCTACTGGAGATTAATAAATTCAATGCCCACCAGCCTGTACACATGCATAGTGATAATGCTGACCTCCAAGTCACGGGAGAGAGGCTGTTGGGAAGCAGACTTTCAAATTGCCTGTGGCTTCAGAAAGGAGGCAAAGGGATTGTTGGAAGAATTTTAAACCTATTCTCTGTTTATTCATTTTCCCTGGTTGAGAGTCAAGTAAGGAGGTAGCACTCAGAGGCCCTGGAGTCCACAGTGATGGTTCTGACCCCAGGACCTGGAGGACTTTCAAGAACTCGTGCTCTCCTATCTCTTACTGTCTTCTTTTCTCTTCCATGGTACCCAATTTTGTCTATCTCTGTAGATTCCGTCTAGTTCTCTTCCTCTCCTCGATAGTATACATACTTTGTTTGAATGTAGGTAAGAATTGTGTATATATTTTGTTAAGTTTGTAAGGGTATTCTGGTACTTTTTTAGAAGTGTGTACTAGATGGTTTAAGGGGGCTTCGAATGTTGTAGGTGAGTTAAGAGTTATTACTTTTCATTGATGTTTTTATGTCCCTAAGAACACAGGGCTGACCTTGTGAAATAGAAGTTCATTTCATTTCGCTCCAACCCAGGGGTGAAATGAATCCCTTCCACAGTGTGTCTGGGCAACCAGAGGCCTGTGAAGGGAATCCTGAGATGACAACCCAAGGTAGGAATGGCCTGAACCTTGGCTACCACTCAATCTCTTAACAATAAAGAAGAGCAAGGAGAATGACTTTGGGCATTTGATTTCTTCTGGTGTGGGGAAGTTTAAGATAATTCTAGGTTTCTATAAGACCGGTTAAGTGCAACAAATTGTAATACCAAAAGGTTCAAAGTGTCTCCCAAACCTGATTTTTAACAAAATTTCATTGTTGCCTTGGTAAACTTTGGGAAAGAAAGGAAAGTTAGAAAAGCATAGCATTTAACACCAAGACCTGCTCATGCTGGAAAGCCTACTTTCCTTTTTCTTATGGGGAATTTAGAAAAAGCTTGCACAGATTCTATAGAGTTAAATGTGCAAACAGCACACAGCCATTTTCTCCAAGATGAGGCTTATCCCCACTTTGATTGATACTCTGAGGTTAGTTGGGGGAAGGGGTAGAAAGGTGCAGAATACATGCATCGGGTGGGACCAGGCTCCCTGCTACCTGCTTTCTCAGACCTGTACTGCCAGCAAGTTATAAGCACAGGAGAACCAACCGTGCGCTACACTGGTAAGAGTGACTAATTCCAGATAAACGCAGGGGCTGAGGAGGCCACTCTCCTCAGGCACTCTTCCCCATGCATTGGAGGGACGCTTCCTTTGTTTGGTTGGAAGGTTTCTTGGTTTGGTCAGGGGATGCTCTGACTGACTCAGGAATAGGGGGTGGGACTGATTAAGATGCTGGATGTTTATACTTTCTTATAGATGGGTAACATATTCTCTCATCGAGAGAACACCCTGCTGGGCTGTATTCTGGAGCACTGGGACGTGTTTGATCCCCAGATGCTTAAACAAGAATGTATGGTTTTTTCTCCACCCAGGCGTGGCCTTGGTTATCAACTCTCCACTGGTGAACAATGGCCACCAGAGGGTACTCTTAATTATGACACCATTTGTCAGTTAAATACTCTTTGTAAACAGGAAGAAAAGTGGTCTGAGGTATTCTATGTGTGAGCTTTCTTTTCCCTCAGGGGTAACCCCCAACTATGTAAGACCTGTCAGATAGATTCTACTCTCTTGGCTGTAGTCACTTCCCCAAATGGTCAGGGGTTCTCGAGGTAGACACCATCATCACCTAGTTCAAACCCTCCATCTACTTCTCCCACAACTTCCTCCATGTGTTCAGAAACCCCCAGGAGAGAGGCTGCCCCAAGAGTTTTTTCTGGTCCTACCACAACCCCCAGAAGGCAAGCATATCCTTCTCTGTGAACCTTGGTTGAGACTGTGAGTTGTACAAGTTGTGAAATGGGAAGTGTGCTAGTATATACTCCGTTTTCTCTAGCAGATTTAAAGCAAATTAAAGGTGATTTAGGAAAATTTTCTGATGACCCCACTAAATACATAGCTGTTCTCCAAGGGTTAGGACAAAGCTTTGTCTTCCTTTGAAGAGATATAATGTTACTACTAGATAAACCTTTAATGTTTAATGAAAATAATGAAGTTCTGGATGAAGCTAGGAAATGGGGTGATTTTTGGTTCATGTCCAATACTGATGGCAGTATGTCTCCTGGAGACAGGGACAGAGACTCCACGGGAAGACAGGCAGTTCCTCATCAGGATCCCAAATGGGACCCTGAGAAAGAAGGTGACTGGTGACGTAAATGTTTCAACATGTATCCTAGAAGGTTTATGTCAGTCCAAGAAAAAGCCTGTGAATTATGCCAAGTTATCTACTATTTGCCAGGAGCAAAACGAGAATCCCTCAGCCTTTCTTGAGAGGCTTAGGGAGGCAATGAGAAAACACACTCAATTGACACCTGACTAGAGGGTCAAATTATTTTAAAACACAAATTTATTACTCAAGCAGCTCCAGACATTCAAAGAAAACTCCAGAAATGGCTTTAGGCCCAGATCATAACCTAGAGAATCTTCTTAAAATGGCCACTATGGTCTTTTATAACTGAGATTAAGAGAAAAAGGAGGAAAAAGAAAGAAGGGAACAAAAAAAGAATGACAGCTCTAGCAATGGCACTCTGACAAATGAGCAACTTTCAGGGGAAGAGGGAAGCCAGAGGAGCTAAGAACAAGTGCTTCCAATGTGGTCAGACTGGCCACTTCAGGGAGGATTGGCGAGGAACAGTGGTCCCATCAGCACTGAACTGGACTAAGAGTGCCTGGGGAAAATTCTCATGGCTCTAGTTTGTGTCATCACCCCTCAAAAGCCCTGAGTTTGCCTCACAGTGGGAGACCAGGTAACAGAATTTTTTCTGGACACTTAAGCAACCTTTTCTGTTCTTCTCTCTAACTCTGGTCTTTTATCCCCCAAATCCATAACTATACATGGGGTGTCTGGAAAGCTGGGTACCAAATTTTCCTCCCAACTACATTTTCACATTCTACACTGAAGGAACTTTTCCCTCCTGGAGATCTAGTCATAATCAAAATTCTCCCCTCTAATTCACCTTCTCTAACCCCAACTTGGGAAGGGCCCTTGTCTGTTATCTTATCTTCTTCTGTTACAGCTGGGAGTCGATTCCTGGATATATCATTCATGAGTATAATCCTGGAACCCTTAACCTTCTATGGAAGCAGACTATGAAGAGAGTCAACCACAGTATATCTACACTTGTGAGCCTAAGGAAAGTTTGAAGTTATTATTCTGAAAACAGCAAAAAAACTGTTAATATAGTTTTAGCCTCACTGATCTAACACTGCCCTACCTTTCCCTTTTACCTTTTATCCTAATCAGATCTATATTTTCCAGATATGTCATCAAGCCACAAACGATAAAAATGGTTCCAGTTCAAGACCTGATTCTATCATGGCCCCTTGAATCACTCACTCTCTCTCTGGAGAAACCCTAACTGCCCCCTTCTAGCATCGCCTGATTCAGTAGGAAGCAGTTAGATCGAGTCTTCACCCTTTTTCCCTAACAGTAGTTAGAGTTTTACTCAGAGAGGGAGAATTGATGCAGGACAAGGCAGCCGGAGGACCTGCTGCCTTAGCCCTGGCAGTGCTGATGCTGTGGCGGATGGAGGAACCAGCTTGCTAGAAGGGCCAGACACCTGCCAGGGAGACACTGGTGCTTTGCTGTCTCCTTCTCCTGCTCTTCTGGCTAGTCAATTTCATGGATGGAACCTTGCTGTCTCCTCCTGGTGCATGTCTGACTGACCAATTTCATGTCAATTTCCAGGGCCTGAGTCTTCATTGGACAGCTGGCTGTAACTGACAAAGATCCACACTCTAAAAGTCAACATTGAGTTCTGCCAAACAACCCCCAGTGACTATATAAACCTCTGAGCAGAGAGCCCAAAGACAGATCTGGAAGAAGGAGCAGGAGAGCTTGTTCCACTCCTGGGTTCTCTCTGCCAGGAGGTTTGGTTTTGTAGTTGTTGTAATTTTTGTTTCTGTAAATAAATCCTGACTTACCACTACTCCTGTGGTCCCTCGAATCACTGAGACCAAGAACCTGAAACTCCGGTATCAATATGATAATGATACAGAATTTTCCCACTCAGGGCTGGACAGGGACCTCCCCCCACCCCACTTTCTAGCCCTGGGTGAGTTCAGAGATTAGTCTAGTCACAGATCCTCTCTTCAGGCACAAAGAGCTGGTAAAAAACCAGCCTGACCAATTGGGCCACCTCTCCAGGAGCAGGGAACATGCACTGAACAAGAGGCTGACTCTCCCAGAGCATAGAACACACCCAAATAGGATCACAATCCCGCACAAATGAAGTTGTAAAATTAACTTCTGCCTCCATCCCTGGGCCAAAGGGTTGTGACATTCCATCTCCCCCAAACCTCTCTCTGCCCTTGTGATAGGAAATGCAGTATATAATCCCCTAGACAGAGGTCCAAATGGGCTTTCCGCTCAGGTACCCCTTGTGCTGCCAGAGGCAGACGTTCTGTTCCCCTCATTGGCTCTTCTTTCTATCTATCTATCTATCTATCTATCTATCTATCTATCTATCTATCTATCTATCAATCAATCAAATCTGTCCTTTCAGTTACATTGTCTATGGGTTTATTCTTTGAATTGTCAAGTCCAAAGACCCATCATGATGAGATAGAGATTCTGGGTACAATAGGAGCTATAAAATGGATCAATATCCACAGAGGAAACAAAAAATATTCTCAAAGGGAGAAAACAGAGATATATACAACACTTAAAAACTAATGTCAGTCATGGTAGGTTACATTGTAAACCATACCTTGTGACCATTGTTTGGTCAAAATATCTTCCTTTTAGGGGAGAGGTAGAATATAGTGTTGCAAGATTAAGTGAAACTTAACAGATTCATACCCACTTTAATATTTAATGAACTGAAAATAATGTAAGAACTTTATTTTTATCCAGAAAACTTAAATGTTTTAGAGAGTCATATTAGGCTTGATCTTCTACAAAATATTCAATCTCTTTATAAAAGCAGTATAGCTATCAGTAGTGCTCATTTTAATCTAGTAAATATGAGCTGTTCAGCTGTGTGCTAGTGATATTTTCAAGATTCCAGAGGTATCAAGAGGCTAGAAGGATGTCTTCAGGGAACTATTACAGGGAAGTCAGGCATATACACAGTCCTTCAGCAAAGTACTTCTGGTCTCTGTACTATTATCGGTTGTAAATGTCACTGTTCTAGGACTAAAATGTTTCAATTGTGAGAACACTACAGTGGTTCTATCTATATAAACGTGTTCTTTTTCTTCCTGCTAATTCATCTTTCTCAGCAGCTCTTTTATTCAAAAATATATTGAATATATTTGATTTTTGCCTCTTCCATCCAGGGGTGTCCAACCATACTGATTTTGGGAGGACAATTTTTGCTTGTCTATGGCATCAGATATCATGAAAGCATGCACTACACACAGACCTTTTTTGTCATTGTTACTAATCAGCTTTCATTAATGTTTTGTGTATTTAAGATGTGTGGTCAAGGCAAGTTTAATTCTTCCAATGTACGGCAAAGGGAAAACAGTTTGGCACCCCTGATACTTTGTGAACATTTTCAGAAAAATAATCCTCTCATTGTTTGCATTAGAATTGTATTAGATTTATGAAATAACATGGAAGAATTATACAGAAATTTGTGTTCTGCTTCATTCACTGAGTATCCTAATTCCCAGAAAAGTACCCAGCCCTTCGTTGACATTTAATGATTTTGGAGTCAATGTTGGATCTTTTTTGATATAAGTTTTCCGCATGCATACACACAGCAAATCTCTTCATTTGCTAAAGGAAAGTTTATGTCTTTAATTATAATTGTACAAAAGATCTTAAAGCTTCAGTCTCTAGGTAGACTACAATTTTTATTGCTACTATAATTGCATCTTTTCAAATTACATTATATGAGTGTTTGCTGTTAGTTTATAAGATCATAATTGATAAACTGTCTTGTTAATTGTATTTGTAGTTGTTCAGTGTTTTCCTGAATAGAAAGTTTATTATCTATAAAGAATGATAAAATTGTTTCTTTCTTTATAACCCCTACACATATTATTTCCTTAACTTCTCGTACTGACTTAGCTAAAGCTTTTAATACAATAAAAAACTGTAGAGATGATGGCTTATTTTTCTCATTTCCCACAGGATGCTCCTATCATAAGAAATGTATTTTTAGAAAGTTAAGCAAATATCTTTCTATTTTTAATTTCCAAGAGTTCTGTTTACTTCGCTTATTGGAAGTGTGGAAGAAAGTTACCTTTTATTCAGTTTTTTCCTCCTATTGTCTACTCTTCACAGAAGAAGCTAATATGATCCTGTTAAAATATAAATTAATTTATGATAATAAATTTTCAAACAGCTTCCAATGCCCCTTTCCCTATCATACTCAGAATAAAACCCAAAGTCTTTCCTCGGATGCCAAGATCCTATTGCATAAAAGTTTCCTCTGAAACCCCTTAATCTTTCTCTGTGTCACTCTACTTGAGCCACACTTGTTCCTGTGCTGTCCCTCTTTGTACCAAAGCTTTTCCTCCTCAGACCCTTTGCATGCAGATGCTCCTTCCCAAATACCTACATTGTTAGTGATATGCTTTTTATTCTGGTATCTTTTCATATTTATTACTCTGAGAGATTTTCCTTGATAAACATTCATTTTATATGTATTATATATACACACTAAAACTCTTTTTATTTTTCAAGGATATAAAATTTATCCCTGAAAATAAAGATTTCTATCATAGCATTGAGATTATCCATTATCACACGCTCAAAGACAGCATAGCCTGAAATAATGTAGATGTAAGAGGGAAACTTGAGTTTATAGACACATTAAAGACCACACAGCAAGTTTTATCATTCACTAGTGGAGAGAAGCAAAACTGTTTTAGAATCAATTGACAAAGACTTGTTATACATAAAATAAAACCAAAAACCATCCCATTGCATTTTGCTCCCTCCAGAAAAGAACTATGATTTTGAATGTGGCAGTTGCCTTTGACGGCAGATCCCAGAGAAGGACTCAGCTAAGTGCTGGCTGCCACCAACCTTGGCAGCACTCAGGAGATGATGCCTTTGGTTCTGAAAATCCTCATACTCTAAGAGAAGTATTCAAAGGAAGGCAAATATTCATTTAATCACCCAGGTAAGGCTCTCAAATAATTCGACATGAATATCTTAACCTCATACATAATGTAATAACTGTATACAAAGAAATGTTTCAGTCATTATCAATAAATCCTTTTTCCCTTGGCCCCTTCATAAAGTCACATGTTTTTAACTTGAACATTGTATTGTCAAACATTGGTAGGTGTGGAATCTGTCTCGTAACTATAGTCAACACTTTAGTCCTCAAAGTTAACAAAAGTCATATAAAAATAAATTTAAAGTACTCTGATATGCTGTCCTTATTCTGTTTGTCTGTTCTATATACATAACATGTTCTACATACATGTTATATAATTACAGATTATAGAGATGACTGATACTAATTATAAAGAAGTAGAATATCTCTGAAAAATAATCTAACTTTCAAAGTTGCTAACATCAAAGGCTTATCTATTTTATTTATTTTTTCAAACAACCAACTCCTTGTTTCATTATTTTCTGAATGATTCTTTTGTTTTAAATTTAATTGATCTCTGATTTAATTTTGGATATTTCTTTCCTTCTACTGGGGTTTGGGCTTAGATTATTCTTCTTTTTCCAATTCCATCAGATGGTTTGTGAGTTTGTTGATATGCTCTTTTTCTGTTTTTCAAATGTAGACTTCTAAAGTGATGAATTTGCCTTTCAGGACTACTTTTGTTGTATTCCATGGGTTTTGGTAGTTTGTGTCTTCATTGTTGTTATACTCAAGGAAGTTAATGATTTCTAAGTTTTTTATTTCTTCCTGCACCCAAGTCTCATTCAGCATAAGGTTGTTTAACTTCTATGCCTTTGTGTGAGGTTGAACATATTTGTTGGAGTTGAGTTCCACTTTTAGTGCCTTGTGGTCTGACTAACTAGAAATAAAAAGGTAAAATCTCTAGTAACCTCAATCAGAAAGGATAAAGGGGAAATAGCAACCAATGCCACAGAATACAAGAGATTATCTCTGAATACTACCAGAAACTTTATGCTCACAAATTTGACAATGTGAAGGAAATGGATCAATATTTGGAATCACACCCTCTCCCTAGACTTATCCCAGATAAAATAGATCTCCTGAACAGACCAATTTCAAGCACTGAGATCAAAGAAACGATAAAAAAAATCTCCTCAAAATAAAATGCCCTGGTCTGGATGGCTTCACCCCAGAATTTTATCAAACTTTCAAATAAGAACTTATTCCTATACTACAGAAATTATTCCAAAAAAATGAGGAGGAAGGAATCTTCCCCAATACATTCTATGAAGCAAATGTCACCCTGATACCAAAACCAGGTAAAGACCCAACTAAAAAGGAGAATTTCAGGCCAATTTTACTAATGAACATTGATACAAAAATTCTCAACAAAATCTTGGTTAATATATTATAGCTTATCATCAAAAAAGTCATGCATCATGATCAAGTAGGTTTCATCCCAGGAATGCAGGGTTGGTTTAATATTCAAAAGTCCATAAACGTTATTCACTGTATCAACAGAAGCAAAACCAAGGACTATATGATCATCTCAATAGGTCCAGAAAAAGCATTCAACAAAATTCATCATCCTTTTCTAATTAGAACACTTAAGAGTACAGGTATAGGTGTCACATTTCTTAAATTGATCGAGGCTATCTATGATAAACCCACAGCTAATATTTTACTGAATGGAGTAAAACTAAAAGCTTTTCTCTTAGAACTGTAACCAGACAAGGTTGTCCTCTGTTACCATTGCTATTCAACATAGTGCTGGAAGTTCTAACCAAACAATTAGACAAGATAAGAAAATAAAGGGCATATAGATAGATGCAGAAGAGGTCAAACGCTCCCTTTTTGCTGATGATATGATCTTATACTTAGAGAAACCCAAAGACTCAAGAATCTTGAAAGTCATCAAAAAATACAGTAATGTCTCAGGATATAAAATCAATGTCCACGAGTCAGTTGCCTTTGTATATGCCAACAACAGTCAAGAAGAGAGGTTAATTAAGGACACAACTCCCTTCACCATAACCTTGAAGAAAATGAAATACTTAGGATTATACTTAACAAAAGAAGTGAAAGACCTCTTTAAAGAAAATTATGAAACCCTTAGAAAGGAAATAGCAGAGGACTTTAACAAATGGAAAAACATACCTTGCTCATGGCTGGGAAGAATCAACATTTTTAAAATGTCTATACTTCCTAGAGCAATTTACCAATTCAACTCCATCCCTATTAAAATACCAACTTCCTACTTTCAAGACCTGGAAAAAATGATTCTGT
>CAUYON010083344.1:0-47235 GCA_963573935.1 Arctocebus calabarensis
CCACTTAAGTTTAAAGTCAAATAATGAATATTGTAAATCACAGATTTAAGTGTGCACATGACTGCAAAAGTATATAAGGTAGTGAGAAATAAAGTTAAGGGGTTATTTGCCACAAAAAGAGCTCGTAGCCTGTTTCTTGCGCTTCTGAACATTGCAGTGCGGACATACACCTGAGGCAAAGCTATAGCCCCTTGCGTCTCCGGTCACACAACAAGTCGGGTGTAAACTTCCATTGCGGGGATTATGTCTTCCATTCATTTGTATCCACTTCAACACTTAGTGCTCTGCCTTACCTCCAAAGGCTGCTTAGTACGTTACTGTTGATTTGGGCTATAAAAAATAGTCATCACTTTCAGAGACATAATTCAAAAGAATGACGCTTTATAGTAGAAAAAAATACCTACACATGTATACCATGGAATATTATGCAGCCTTAAAGAAAGAGGGTGACTTTTCCTCTTTCATTTTTACATGGATGGAGCTGGAACATGTTCTCCTTAGCAAAGTATCTCTAGAATGGAAGGAAAAAGTATCCAGTGTATACACCCCTAATATGAGACAAATTCTTTATCGTTCAAGTGAAGGCTACAACCCATTTATTGCACAGGAAGACGGGGAAAGGGGAGAGGAAGGGAAGGGGAGGGAAAGAGTGGGGGGAGATAGGACAAAAGGTGAGATCACATGTGTGGTACATATTTGAAGGGTCAGGGGAAAACATCTAAATATGGATCAAAAATGTTTTCACATAGGAATTGAGAAAATCTCATGAATGTTATGTCAATCAGGTTGATAAAAATATCTCAGATTGCATGTGAAGCCCACACACTGTACCCCATGATCGAACTAATGTACACAGCTATGATTCAATAAAAAAAAAATAATAATTGCAAGTTACTAATAGAAATATTACCTGAAGGCTGTTGGGTTACTTCGAGTAAAGAAGCATTTTGGCAAAGAAAACTTTTTCTTGGTTTAACTTTATATTCCATCATTTAATTGAATGTACATACATTATGTCATTTTCCTGACAATTTCATTACACAATACTATACACTATTCAGAGTAAGTTACTTTTAACAGGTCTTGGAAAATGATTACACTCTGTATAAAAAAGTCCAAGTTTAATTGAATTCAACTATCTTAGAAGCATATTGATAAAATGTGCTTAGTTTTTTTTGCAAAAGTTGTGTTTTGTTTCTTCTTTTATGCTTGACGACACTGCATTATGTATAACCCAAAGGCCTATAACATTTACATGCATCACCTCCTTTGCAAGTGTCCCAGAAATACAACTGAACATATGGGTAAGAACACAAAAATTTCCCAAGACACAACTAATATAGAATGTGCAGCACATGGCTACAGCCAGAAGCCAGTGACATAATGATGCCTTCTTTCCTTAGTGGAGCAGCTTGATGTATGGGCCCCCAGAAGTGAGAACTCACAGATATTGTTGAAGGTGAATCATCACCTTTGATATATTCTATTGTAATTTTCCTGGAACAAGGCAAATAATGTGGTAAAAATGAACAGTTATTAGAGTGGTGTGAGGACAAATCAAACAGATACATCTGCAAAAGCAGGACTCCCTCAAAACATTCTTGAAATCAGATATAATCACCCCTTCATATATGTGAGTTACCCAACTCTGGATGAAACAAACAGCAGATCAAAAATATAGCTTTAAAAAAATGAATGGTGCTTTCTGTATTGAATATATGCAAACTTATTTTTCTTGTAATTATTCCCTAAACAATTTTGTATAGTAAGTATTTGCATAGAATTTACACAGTATTAGGAATTATAAATGAATATACACGAGGATGTGTATAGGTTATATGCAGCTAAGACACTATTTTGTATGGACTTGGGCATCCTCTGATTTTGGTATCAGCAGGGGTACTGGAACTGATCCAGGATGATACTGAGCAGTGACTGTAGTCTTCACTAACCAGGCTTCTTTTAACTTTATTCTTTAAGGGAAATTTGAATGGAAAATAGAATCCATCTCATTATGAGATTACTAACTCATGAAATAAACTGATTACTAACTCATGAAATAAACTGGCCAAAATAAATATTCATCTTGCAAAAAATTTTATATCTATTGAATAACAATTACCCATTTGCCATCCAATGGCAACTGCCATTCTATTTTCTGCTTCTACTGGTCTAACCATTTTAGACACCCCATGAGAGTAGAATCACATAGTATTCGTCTTTCTGAGAATGGCTTACATTGCTTAGCACAATGTCTCCCATGTTCATCCACGTTATCATAAATGTTAGAATTTCCTTCTCTTGTAAGTCTGACTAATACTCCGTTGTGTGTATATGCCACATTTTCATTATCCATTCATCTGTCAGTAAACATCTGGGTTGTTTTTATGTCTTAGTTGTTGTGAATAATGTCATAATGAATATAGACATGCAGATATCTCTCTGAATTCCTGATTTCAGTTCTTGTGACTATACATATTTTTAGAGTATGCATCAATTCAACCTCACAATTAATGTATAGGCTATTTTGTTTGATGACTTATTTGAGTTAAATAGTGTAAAAATATTTTTAAAGTATGTAAAATGAAAGTGGATTGGAGAAAAACAATTTAGAAGCTTATTTAAAACCTGTTTTAGACTCAAATCTATGTAGAGACTGAGGCCAATTAGAGCAGAACAAGTAGATGTGATAAGAAAGAGCTATATGTCAACACCTATTTCTTTTTAGATTTGTTTGAGAACTGGTTAAATGTTTGTGAAATGGCTAATGCCAAACCTTTGTCAGAGAAAATTTATTTAAATTAAAAATATTGATTAAATTTATTGCCTGTAGCATTTATGGAAGTGAACTTTCACTCTGAAGAGAATTATTTTCTGTGCAAATCTGACATTAGTGGCTATTAGGAGACTACCCAAATTAGATGTGGCCATGGTAGGAGAGCAGTGAAAAATCAGTTTTATCCTTAAAAGAAGATGAAATAAGGTATTGTCACTTTAACAGTGACAAAAATAAGTAACTGCAATGAACTTGCTTGGGTTTTTGAACTTTAAATTTTGTTGGCTATTTTTAACCCAGTATCTAAACAATAATTCACATCTCTATGTGACCTAATTTATTCTTTTAAATTTTATTATCGTTGTCAATGTTCGAGATTAGAACCAAATATGATAACTTGATTATCAGACAATTCGATGACAATATTGTCTAAGAAATCATACAAAATAGAAAGCATTTTTATCATTTAAAAAATTTGCACATGTTGGATAAATTTGAGTTAGTTATTAAAGAAGTCAGAGACTCACAATGTACCAGAAAGGCTAAGATTCCAACTGCTAAGATTGGAAGCTTTGTTTTAAATGGATTAATGGTAAAGTTTCATTTTATTTTGTGGATAAATTTTGACAGTTTGAATACATATATTTTATATATTTATTACTTGTATATGTATAGAGTTTCTACCATGAGTCAAGCCATGATCTAGCTCTAGGCCTTATTGTGTTTGAAAACCTAGGTACTACATTCATTCATGAAGTGTAATGCTAGACATAGGCAATAAATAAACATATATGCATATACATATATATACACTACAGACATATCTATGCCTACATACATGTATATAAATCAGGAAGTAGTAATGAGTTTTGTGAAATAAATAGAGAAATGATATTATTTTGAATAAAATTATCACAGCACATATGACAATTATTTTATATTATGGTCTTTATTTTATGAAAGTTAATTGGTAAGGCAAATTTTTTTTTGGCTGAGATTATACTCAGCACCAAATTTCTACTGATTCTGAGCATATAAACTAGATCCTAGATTTAACTTCTAAAAGAACAAAACAAATGAATATTTGTTATAGTTCAGCAGGTCTAATAAGATAGTAGCCAATCTTTTTTACTTAAGTAAGGCAAAGAGAATGTAGTAAGTAGAATGAAAGAAAAAAAAATTGCACTGTCACTGCTAAACTAGGTTGTAGGGCATGGTTTGGTTTTGAAAAATTAGTGGGTTTTTCAATACTAACCCCAGGTTAGATTCAGCCTATCTACACACAGAAGATGCTAGAAAATTATACTACTTCCCTAGAGGATTTTCTCCTTATAAAATGTAATTGGTATATTAACAAATTTAAGTGTTTATTGTGCTCAAGACACAAAATATATTTTATTCTCCCAATCCTTCTTATAATTTAACTTAGTGGAGAAAATTTTTCTCTGTTCCTGGATCATTATTTCAACTATCATGTTTGCTTACTTTAGAGTAACAAATATGCCTGCAATTACTTTAATGTTACAAACAAAATGTCGATCCTATAACTAGAATGCCAAAATCAAAATATGGACACAAACTCTGGTGTTATTTGGTTTAATTTAAATATTTTGCTTTCTCTTAGGTGGGCGTACTTTCAGAGAAGAAGGCATTTGGCTGTCTCCCTGCTCATTTTCTGCTTTCTTCTGAATCTGCTCTGTGTGTGCATCTGTGTCGCACATGTTTTGCATCTGTGCATCTGTGTGTGCACACTGTATCTGCACGTGTTTTGCATGTGTGTGCACGTGCGTGCCTACGTGTGCACACTGTATCTGCACGTGTTTTGCATGTGTGTGCATGTGCATGCCTACGTGTGCACCCTGTGTATCTGCATGTGTTTTGCAGGTATCACGTTTATCTTCACGTATTTTGCATGTGTTGCAGTTGTGTGTACATGAATGTGTCTTTCCATGTTTTGCATGTGTGTCCATGTGCATACGTGTGCATCCTGTGTATCTGCACGTGTTTTGTATGTGTGTGTATACGTGTGTTCATGTGTGTGTGTGTAAGTGAGAGAGAGGGATGCAGAGAGAGAAAGTTGTGCATATTTTCTAACATCCTTATTATTTCCCTTTGTCTCACACACACACCAGCATTCCTAACGCAAGACTCTCTGGAAGTCATTTCACTTAGAACTAGCCACCCTCATGGAAGCACACGTTTCCACATCACAAACAGCTTATTGGTTCCAATTGCCCAATTCAACCACAGGACACAAACTACATTTCCTTTAGTAATGTTAAGACTTAGGTTCTTCTCTGAGTAGCAAGTCACTGTTTTTCAAAACCTATGCTCCCAAGTTAACTGACATTCCCGTCTCGTGCATCCTATCAGGTGGATGTGGCTGATAGTAGAGAGAAATGCTGTCGGTGGCTGTCTTTCCATGATGGAGTGGTGAGGCCAGGGTCCAGTAGGGCTCTGCCTTCCTCCTGTCCCATTCTTGCTTTGTTCTGGATATCTGGAGTTTGCTTCCTACTTCCCACCTCTCTCATTTTCAATTGCCCAGGAGTGTAATAATTTCCAACTGGTTTATTTTCTTTTACTGAAGTCCATATCAGAAGTTATAATACACATTTTATTGACAACTATTTTCTCAGATTTCAGAGTACTCACTAAAATGCAAACTTTCATAGAGATTTAACCTACAGTGTATATGAAACATCTTTAAGGCAATAATTCAAAGAGAGTTACGCTATAACATTTGACTGAATCCTTACTTTCCCAGTATGATATCAAAATGGTAACATTATTTGGAATGTTTCCTATCCTATAGAGTAAATATTTTAGCATATTATTTTTTATTTCTTATAAATGTCCAATTAATTGCTATTTCCAATTTTTATACTAGGATATTAGTAGCTTTTAAAGTGATTTTCTATATCTCTATTAGGGAAGTTCTCTATATCTCTCTGTAAATCTCAATCTTTTAAAAAATAGAGTAAATTAATTTTCCAATTAGTTATCTGTCTTTATTTTAGAATGTATCTGAACGATATACTTTATTATCCAATAATTCTCTCAGTTCTTCCAGGCTGTAATAGGGTATTATTTTCTTTCAGATTAACTTATTATTTCAAATCAACATATTGTGTTCTTTCAGTTTGTAAGAATTAATAAACAATTGAAATTTTTGTGTGAGTAAATATCATAAATATACTGTTAATATGTACTTATTAAATGTTTGTGTTTTCCTGGAGTTAGGCTCTGCTGAGTATTTTTGTTTAATAATAAACTATTACATTGCTGGATTGTGTTTGTTGGCTTTAGTTTAGGACTGTTGAGTCTATTATTTCAATAACATAGGACTATAATTATTTGGTTTCTTTTTCTCCTGTCACTCTTAAATTTTGAAATCTGTTTAATAGAGTGGTATAGACCATATTAAAGGAAAGTTTCTTATTTCATTAATGCTGGAAAAATGAAACCGTATGTGATATTAATTACCAATAATTTTCAAGTATGCATTAGAACATTTTATTGCTCATCTAAGGAATATCAATAAAACTTGAACAGTACAATGCACAAGTAGGTGAAGGACGCTATAAAATAGACTTACTATATATTAAATACTACAAGAAAATTTCAGTGAAATGTATATATTTTTACCGTTTAGAGTTGAGGCTCCATGGTAATAAATATAAGAATGTTCAGTATATTACAGCATATTTAGTATGTGATTTTTAATGATCAGTGAATAACTGATGTATTTATGTATCTATTTGGTAGTTTCTTAGGGAATGTAAAACACACTTTCAAGTGAGTTTATCCATACTAGAAAGAATGTGAATGATTTTACTTTCACCTAATAATGAAAGTCTTCACTTTTGCATTTAAAATCATATTCTGCTTTTCCAAGGCATAAAACTTAGATAAGAAATTCCTGAGTTGCAAATAAGTGGACATAATAAGTAAGAAGTCTCTACCTAGATTTATCTCATAATAGGTTTTCTGATTTCTATAATTGAAAAAAAATGGACCTTGAACCCAGTGGTTTTCTCACATCCGTGCATCGTATCAAGAAATTGGCAGCATATTCATGCTATGTCTCCAAGTTTAGCTGAAACACAGCACACATTATATCATCAAAAACCTAACACTTTCTACACTAATCAGTTGCCTATTCTATATTAATTTTATGTAAAATCTGTAAAGGAAACTATAGTTGGAAAATCCCAATAATTTTCACAGATGACATAAAATTTAGTAGCTAGGATGAGAAAAACATACAACTGTTATGCAAGATAAAATAAAATAAATTTTACAAAGAAGATATAGACAATATGCCATGGGCATTCCAAGACAAGGAAAACATAGAAATTCATAATATGAAAATAAAAATCAGAAAACTTTAAATAAAATTATAAGGTAAAAATGAGATGCAAAAATACTAAATGTAAAATAACCATAGAGAATATAGTTAAAATGAATAAATATGAGGTTTACATATATTAAGACTCAGTAATGAAGAAATAATTAGATGGTTAAGTAATTCAATAAACATATGTTGAGCTGCTAGGTTTAAAATAATAAATAAGATTAACACAGCCACTGGCTTCTAATCATTCACGCTTTAGTGGAAGAAATAAACAACTGCTTCCAATAAATTTGATAATTTTAAAAGGAACTGTATAAATAGAGGTCTGGCTAATTCAGATTTGTGAATCAGTGAAGATTTGCTGGACAAAAGGTAGATTCAATGTTGGAACCTAAAAGTAATCATGAAAATTCCAGTTGATGTACAGTATTAATATATTTCTATGCAAGCGAGACTATTTGTAAAGAAACTATGTAACTGTGTTGTAAACATTTGCATAGCTATTTTTTGATTCCCTCAGGTGACAGTTATATCAATACTGTGCATCTCTCTACAACATTCTTGCCTGGCATCATTGATAGTATCATGTCAATTGTCTTTGGGTTTTGTTTGTTTTTGGATGCTATTTTTTACTTTATGACATCAAAAAGAAATTCTTTCTCATGGGTAAGGGCAATTATAGTTAGGGACCTTTAAATTATTCCACTCTCCAAATTTCTTAAGAAAAACAAGCAGAGCAACCAGAATAACAAAATAAATAAATATTGCTTTTATGGCATCCTTAATAAGGAATCTCCATGAATGACAAAATGAGTGGTGAAGATAAAACCACATAAAGCTCTAGGCACTACAGCAAAAAAAAAAAAAAAAAAAAACCCTTGGCCCCTCCCTGGTGACTAGCCATGCACAGGTGGCACAGGGAAAAGAAACAGGAGCTCAGTGATGCAAAGAGCTCAGGAGCACAGATGCTGCCGATGGACACTGGCTTGGGCATAGGGAGGACCTGTTATCAGCAGGTCACTATAGTAACAACCAGTGAAAGTAAAAGAGGCCTCCACAAGCTTCAAAACACCTTTATTTAAATATAATTTACATCCCATAAAAGTTAACTGTCTTAACCATACACGTTAACCATCACAACAACCCAATTACAAATTATTTTCATCATTCCAAAACTTCTCATGTTTTTTCTTAGTCACTCCATGTTCCAAACCCTAGTCCCTGACAACCACTAATCTGCCTTCTGACATTTCATATGAATTATGTTATAAAAGATATGAAGCTTTTTGTGCCTCTATTATTTTTCATAGCATAATGTTGGGGGTCATTCTTGTGGCGAGTGCCACTACTTTGCTCCCTTTTTTTGCTGTGTAGTTATTCCACTGTATGGAAAACCACATCTTGATATTCACTCACTGACAGATAGGCATTTGGTTGTTTTCAGAATTGGTGTATTATAGATTGTGCTGCTATAAACATCACACAAAAGCCTTCTTGTGGGCATGTGTTTTCATTTCCCTTGGGTAGTTTCCTGTGAGTGGTATTTCTTTTTCTTTTCTTTTTTTTTTTTTGAGTCAGAGTCTCTCACTTTGTCACCCTCAGTAGAGTGTACTGACGTCACACCTCACAGCAATCTCAAACTCTTGGGCTTAAGCGCTTCTCTTGCCTCAGCCTCCCAAGTAGCTGGAACTAGAGGCACCCGCCACAATGTCTGGCAATTAGAGATAAGGTGTTGCTCTGGTTCAGGCTCATCTAGAACTCATGAGCTCAGGTAATACACTCGCCTCAGCCTCCCAAGTGGATTACACTTGTGAGCCACCCCTCCAGGCCAGTGGTATTTCTTAATCATGTGTTAAGTTTGCTTTTATGTTTTCAAGGAAGTGCCAAGCTGCTTTTATAAAAGGCACTTTACCATTTTACTTTCCCCTTCACGATGTATGATGTCAGTTTTCCACACCATCACTAAGGGGTATTGGTTATCTGGGGTTTTTAATAGAACACCATTCCAGTGAATGTGATGTGGTATGTCATTATTTTAATTTGCATTTCCCTAATTATGATCTGAACATCTTTTCCTGTGTTGATTGATCAATTACTTTTCTTTAATGAAATGTCTATTCAAAACTTTTCTCCATTTTTGAGGTGGGCCATTTGTCTTCTGATTATAAAGTTAGAAGATTACTTTATAAATTTCAAATACAAGTGTTTTTTGTTTGTTTGTTTGGTTGGTTGGTTTTGGTTTTACTTTGTTTTGTTTTGAGACAGAGTCTCACTCTGTCACACTGGGTAGAGTGCCGTGGTATCATCATAGCTCACAGCAACCTCAAACCCTTGGGATTGAGCAATCCTCTTGCCTGACCCTCCTGAGTAACTGGGATTATAGTCATCTGCCACAACACCTGGCTAGTTTTTTATTTTAGAAGAGAAGGGGTCTCTGTCTTGCTTAGGCTGGTCTCAAACTCCTGACCTCAAGCAATGTACTGGTTATGTAATCCCAGAGTGCTAGAATTACAAGTGTGAAACACTGCACCCTCAAATACAAGTTTTTAAAATCAGATATAAGATTTGCAAGTATTTTTTTCTCCTGGGTTATATCTTGTTTTTTTATTTTATTTTATTTTATTTTATTTTCTTAAAGATACTCTTTGAAGTGCAAATGTTTTTCAATTTTGACCAATTCCAATACAACAAATTCTTCTTTCATGAATCATTTTCTTTGTATAGTACCCCAAAAGTATTTTATAATCCGATCACATAATTTTTCTTTTGTTTTTCA
Source organism: Arctocebus calabarensis (assembly GCA_963573935.1). NCBI lineage: Eukaryota > Metazoa > Chordata > Mammalia > Primates > Lorisidae > Arctocebus > Arctocebus calabarensis. The sequence goes on from CAUYON010083344.1 coordinate 9,907, forward strand.
TTCTTTTAGCTATTTTACTTAAGTATAAGTTCTATTGAGTTTAATTTTTAGTGTGATTTACCGAACAGTTTAAACTCATCTTTTTATTTATGAATATTCAATCGTCCCACTTCTGCTTAGTGAAAGGACTATCATTTTCCCATTAAATTAATTGATTTTGATCATTTTGAAAATTAATCGATCATAAATACATGAGTTTATTTCTAGACTCCTTATTCTTTTCCATTATTCTACATGTCTATCCATTTGTCGGCACCATGCTCTCTTGATTACTATTGCAGGCAAAATGGGGACGGAAGACCCATTCTTGGCAAGGGAAAACACTCCCTGAAAAAGGGAAAGATTAAAAGTAGGGTGAGTGAGGCAGAACAAAGAAAAGTCAGCTAGTTTAACTTTAAACCAGCTGCTACTATATTTCTTATCTGAGCAAGTTTCCTGCTTTTACTAAAACCCTGGCCTATTGGGGATATAGTTTACAAACATCCTTTCTGAGTCTGTGAATACTCTTAGGAAAAATGACCATAGAATATGCTGTGGCAAGGTGTAGAAAGATACATTAACTAGGCCATTTTCTGCCCAGTAGACAGACAAAGCAAATAACCATTGTGGAGTTTTGTATTTGGCTTGGGCAGAGATACAGCCCAAGAGAACAGCTCATGCTTGAAATATGTGTGGGAGAGCATATATCCCTTATTACAAAGGAAGACCCTCTGTGGTGGGGATGAGAGGAAAATTCCTCTCTCCCACCGATGCTTCAGAGATTGACGCCAATGGTATTTTACTCCATCGCAAGTTTAACACTTTCCAAGGAATCTATCTGTGTGTGACCCCATACAAGAGGCTGCCCCCACACAAGGCTCAGGTTCTGGATTTCTCAAGACTGCTCAGACCCTTAAAGTTAATGATTATAGAAACAATAAGAGCCGACATGCTTGCTCAGAGAAACTGCTGGTGTCTTTGTTCCCTCCCTCAGCTTACCCTTTGGGCTAATGAGCAAATAACCTTCAATAAAAGCTGAGTGGAACAGACACTTGGGGCCATTACCGGAACCCCACAAACAGGTGGTGGTGCCCTGAGTTCCCGTCTTTGACAATTCTATTCTGTGTGTCTTGCCGCTTTCTTTCTTGTCATTTCTGGCTTTCTATTTCTTCAGTCGGTCCCCATCAGTTCCACAGGTCTTAGTGGACTCTGACCCCAGGGTCGGACCCCAGCAACTAAAGCTCTACAATCAAGTTTGAATTGGGGAATATAAGTCCTCACATTTTGTTCTTTTTCAAGATTGTTTCAGCTATTTTGTGATCTCTGCTTCTTCGTATACATTTTAGGATTAATATCTAAATTTCTAAAGAAAAAATGCCTGCCTGGATTGGGGTGGGGTTTACACTAGACTCATAGGTCATTCTGGGAAGAAAGATGATCTTAGTTACACCGAGTCTCACAGTTAGTGAACGTGAAAGGTCTCTCCAGCTATTTAGGTCTCTTATTTCTCTAAGCACTGTTTTGCATTATGCAATTTACAGTTTTCATAGATTTCATTTTCAGGTCTTGTAATTTGATGATTTTCCACTATTTTATTTTTTTTGATGATAATATATGTGGAATTATTTTGTAATTTTGTTTTCAGATTGTTATCAGTATATAAAGACAATTATATTTTATTGATTTATTTATCCTACAAGCTTGATGAATGTATTTATTTCTTATTGTAGCATATTGAAATGCCATAAATTGTAACTTCTTTTCTTATTTTTTTATTTAAAATATACATTTTATTGTGTATATTTAAGATATAAAACATACAGTTGTGGAATATGCTCATATTAAAGTCGTTTTTAAAGTGAAGCAAATTAATGTATCCATTATTTCACATAGTTATATCATTTTGTGGCAAGAGTAGATAAAATAATCAAGGATGCCGAATACAGAACAATTTTATTAACTCATGTTGTGAATTAGATTTCAGGACTTGTTCCTCCTGTATGTCTGCTATGTTGTCTTCTCTGATTTACATCTCCCTTTTTCCTTCTCTATATCTTTCTGTTTCTGGTAATCAATGTTTTATTCTCTATATATATTTGAATTTTTTTTAATAGGGTCTCATTCTGTTGCCTGGGTTGGAGTGCAGGGGCATCATCATAGCTCACTGAAGCCTCAAACTCCAGGACCCGAACCACCCTCCAGCCTCAACCTCCAGAGGAGTTGGTACTACAGGTGTATATCACCATGCCCTTCCCTCTTCCTTCCTTCTTTCTTTCCCTCCTTCTCTTCCCCCCATTTCTTTCTTCCTTTACTTATTATTTTTTTTTAATATGTGTAGATCTGGTCTCATTCTTGCTCAGGCTGGTCTCTAACCCCTGTCCTAAAGCACTGCCTCCCAAAGTACTTAGATTACAGGTGGGAGTCACAGCTCCCAGGCTGTTTCTGTAATTGGTTTATTTCCCTTAGCATAATATTCTCCAGATTCATCGGTGTTGTAGCCAATAATAGCTTTCTTTCTTTCTTTTCTTTCTTTCTTTCTTTCTTTCTTTCTTTCTTTCTTTCTTTCTTTCTTTCTTTCTTTCTTTCTTTCTTTCTTTCTTTCTTTCTTTTTTAAGGCTTTAAGGCTGAATAACATTTCTTTGTCTGTGGAGGAAGGGTTGGTGTGGGTGTGTGACATTCTTATCCATTTATTTATTTGTGAACACTTACTTTTTTCCCATATCTTGAGTATTGGGATTAATGCTGTAATGAACAAGGGAGAGCAGATAACTTCTGAGATGGTAATTTCATTTGCTTTGTGAAAAGGGCTTGCTATGTCCTGTGGCAGTTTTATTTTCAATTTCTTCAGTTACCACAATACCCTTTCCCATAAGCTGCACCAATCTCCATTTTTAACAACTATGCACTAGGATTCCTTCTTTTAAAATTCTATTAGCTCATTGCTTTTACATGGTCTATATCTATATCTATATCTATATCTATATCTATATCTATATCTATATCTGTAATCAATTTTTTGAGATAGAATGTCATTCTGGCACCCTGGATAGAATGATGTGGTATCATCATAGCTCACAGCAACCTCAAAGTCTTGGGCTCAAGCGATCCTCATACCTCAGCCTCCGTAGGCACCTGCCAAGCTGCCCAACTAGTTTTCCTATTTTTAATAGAGATGGGATTTTGCTTTTGCTCAGGCTGGTCAGGAACTCTTGAGCTCAAGCCATTCACCTGCCTTGGTCTCCCAGAATGCTAGGATTACAGGTATAAGCCACCACACCAGGCCTATAATTTTTTATATATGTGTATAGAGTTATGTCATCTGTGACTAAAATCACTTTATTTCATGATTTCCAAATATGCTTCCCAAAAGTAGTATTGTTCAGTCGAACAGTATTTTTTCTATTGTCTTATTTTTTAAATATATGATACAAATTGATATTTATAGGATTTTAGTTTTCTATTTATGTTATTTTATATCTTAAAAACTTAGTAAATTCATCTCTTCCAATTATTACACCATAAGGATAATTTTAGTTTTGACTTTCCAATTTAAATAAAATTTAATCGTTCTGAAAGTCTTAGTGAGTTAGCTAGAATAGTCAGTGAACTGTTGAATAGAGTTTGATTCAGGGCATGTTTGCCTCATCTTTGACTTTAACAATCAGCTTTAATGTTTCTTTATTAATTATGGCATCTCTTTAGATATGGGATCAAAACTATTTTTTTGTGGGTTAGTGATTTATCCCTCTATATTTTGAAATAAATAATGAATATTTGAGAGAGTTTTTCAAATATTAAGGTGATTATATTTTGGTCTTTCAATCTTTTAGTATGTTGAAATACATTAATTGTATTAAAGTAAGTGTTCACTAACATATATTAACTGTGTTTTTTATATGTTATAATTTTTTGGTTTATAATCTATTTAAAATTATGCATTATTTTAAAAATTAGTTTCTTTTTAATTTCTCTTCCCCTTTTATATTCTTTTTGCCTTGCTTTCCTCTTGCTTTGGGATCAAAGTTTTATTGACTTCATAATAGCGACATTTTGGCATTTGTTTGTGGAAAAATTCTCTACCCTCATGAGCTGTATAAGAAAGACCTCTTAATATAGAAGTTGAAATTCTTCAAAGTCATGGGTATCAGATTATGAAACAGAGCATTCATTCCCAAGGTCAAGTATTGCTATAAGAGTGAGTTCCTGGGTTAGTGGTGACAGTATAATTAGAGCAGTATCCAATGCTTAGTGCTTTTATTATCATCTTTTTCACCATTACCTCCCACAAATTTCTTTTCTTTTTTTTTTTTAGTGGAGAGAATACTGTCTTAGAAAATTTCAAGTATAAAATACAATATTATTAATTATCATCAACATGTTTGACATAGACTTAAACTACTTTTTAAAATAAGGTGTAAAATTTGGATGAGCAGAAAGGATAGGGAAATTAGTCCTTGTTTGTGGCACTCTGTGGGACAACAATGCAAAGGCCCAAATATTCAACTACCATTCAGGTGGTGCTAATATGATAATAAATGTGACATAGTAGTTAATCATTATTGGAAGGTCTTTGAGTCAAACACTTTTTCAAGCCTGTGACATGTGTTGCCTTTATTAACAGCCCTGTGAGGCAAGTATTGTTATTCTGCCTAGTTATAAATAAGGAGTCCAGCGTACATGAAACACATAATTTGCTCAATAATATGTAGAAGATTCATATTCATAAATAATATATTTCTGGAATAAAAAATTAGACATTATTCAGAGTGACTGATTAGATGTATACTTTTAATTTTTAACTCAAATTAAGAGCACCAAGTCTTTAAATGGCAGAGAGAAAAACAAGAGGGTTCAGGGTGCGTTCTCTGATAATTAGAGATAATGAGAATTTTTTCATGTGTTTGTTGGGCATTCTTCTATCCTGTGTTGAGTTCTCTTGCCCACTTTTCAATGGGGTTGTTTGTTCTTTTCTTATTGATTTGCTTGAGTTTTTTATGGATTCTGGCAATTTGCCTTTCACTGGATTAATAGCATCCAAATATCTTCTCCCCTTCTGAAAGTGTTCTCTTTGTTTTCTTGATTGTGCCCTCAGATGTTGAAAAACTTTTATTAAACTTCAGCCAGGTGGGGAGGCTCACACCAATAATACTAGCACTCAGGGAGGCTGAGGTGGATTGCTTGATCTCAGGAGTTCAATACCAGCCTGAGCAAGAGTGAGACCACGTCTCTACTAAAATAGAAAAACTAGCTGGGGGCTCAGCACCCATAGCTCAGTGAGTAGGCCACATACACTGAAGCTGGTGGGTTTGAGCCTGGCCCAGGATTGCTAAACAACGACAACTGCAACCAAAAATTAGCTGGGTGTTGTGGCAGGCACCTATAATCCCAGCTGCTCAGGAGGCAGAGGCAAGAGAATTGCGTAAGCCCAAAAGTTTGAGGTTGTGAGTTGTGGCACTAAGGCACTCTGCTGAGGATGACATAGTGAGATTGTCTCAAAAAGAAAAAAGAAAAAGAACAACTAGCTTGGAGTAGCAGCAGGTTCTTGTAATCCTAGCTACTTGGGAGGTTCAGGCAAGAAGATTGCTTGAGCCCAAGAGTTTGAGGTTGCTATGAGCTATGATGAAGCCACAGATATGCACTCTACCCAGGGCAACAAAGTGAGACCCTATCTCAAAATTAAAAAAACAATAAAACCAAAAAACTTTTAAACTTGATCAGGTCCCATTTATTTATTTTTGTTGGTGCTGAGATTCCCTGTGGCGCCATCTTCATACATTCTTTCTCTAGTCAAATAAGATTAAGAATTTCTCTGACTCTATTTTCTAGGTTTGAATAGTTTCTTGTCTTAGATTTAAATCTTTTGTCTGTGGTGTTTAAGGATGTGAAAGATCTCTACAGACAAATATGAAACACTGAGAAAAGAAATAGCAAAGGATGTTAACAGATGGAAGAACATATCATGCTATGGCTTGGATCATAGTATTAAAACATCTATGCTACCCAAAACAATCTATAAATTTAATGCAATTCTTATTTAAAAACTACTGCCATCCTTTGAAGATCTTGAAAAAATAATAACACTATCTTTTGTATGGAGCAAACAAACAAACAAACAAACAAAACTCATAAGATCCAACACAATTCTACAAAATAAGAATAAATTTGAAGGCATCACTTTTACCAGATTTTAGGTTATGCTACAAGTCTTTAGTGATCAAAACAGCATGGTCCTGGCATAGAGGTATAGATTTAAGACACAGGTTAGAGAATCTGGAGATGAAACCAGCCTCATCTAGCCATCTGATCTCTGATAGTGTTCATTATTGTCACTGTGTTTTTATGTGTTGCAAGAAGAAAGTTAGCTTGAACCAGAGCAATGAAGCAAACATTCATAAATTCTTTTTAAACTTATAAAGAATGAAAGTGAAAGCAGGAACATGTTAGTCCAAGTTTATGGGGATAATGTACTGAAGAAAACAGTGGTGTAAAAATGTATTAAACACTTTTATGAGGGTAGAGAAAATACCACTGATGAAGCAAGGTCAGGGTTGCCAGTAATGAGCAAAAGTAATGAAAACATTGCAAACAATTCATCAAATTGTGCATCAAAATCATCAGCTAACTGAGGGAAGCACAGCAGACCAGGTAAACATCAACAGAAAAACAGGAAAATCTTAACTGAAAACTTTAGCATAAGAAAGGTATGGCTCTTTCATCACAACAGTGCGCCAACTCACATGGCACTGTCTGTGAATTTTTAGCCAGTAAAAAAATAACTTACTGGAACACTATCCCAATTTACCTAATCTGGGCCCTGGTGACTTTTTTCTTTACCTAAAGATAAAGGAAATATTGAAAGAAAGACATTTTCATGACATTGAAGACTCTAGGGGTAAGAAGACAACAGCTGAGATGGCCATTCTAGAAAAAATGTTCCAAAACTGCTTTGAAGAGTGGGCTAGGTACTGGCTTCGGAGCTTCTGAGGGGGAGTGCTCTGAAGGTGATCATAGTGATAACTCAGCAATGAGGTAGGTAGGATTCTAGGATGAGTTTGTAAACTTAATTTCAGACTTCATATTTAGCAGAAGGGAGACCCATTGAGAGTCATTGGTCATCATGTAAAAGAAAGGCCTGTCAACATGACCTTATCTTATTCTCTACCTAAATTCATGTGTTAGGATAGATGCAGATAACTTGGGGAGGTCTTCCAAACATGGTTGGTTCTGACAAAGCAAAAATATGGCATAAAATTGAACATATGTACACGTAAATACTTTTAGTTATACACAGTAGATTTTAAGCAGTTTAAGAAAGGAAGAAAAGGCATTAGGAAGGTGAGGAACCCACATATATAATATAATATCTAGAATGGAGTACACAGTGGAATGCAATTCCAATATTTTTTGTAAATTTATTGTGTTAGAGTAAAATATATAATAATCCAAAAAGATAAGAAATATTAGTAAAATAATATATGCATGAATTAATATATTGACAGGTTATTTGGTTTTGCTACTAAGATAAATGTGGGAGGTAGCCATAGATAAGAGCAGTTTATAGAGGGTATGAAATGAAATTATTGGAGGAGAAGAATTCAACATTAGGGTAGGATACTGGAAGTATCATCAAAATGAATACTAAAATTGACAAAAATCTAGACAAGAGTAGAGATTGAGGGAAATCCAGGTGCTAAAATATTCAAGGAACTAAATAAAGTCCCCTTGGGGTATCTAGAGGACCACAACAAAGAGGAGTAGAATCTGTAATGATCTGAAGAAGTGAAGTTAAAGCTCAAGGATTTGGGAGAGGAAGAATGGAAATGTCAAAGTAGCATTGATAGGTGAGAATATAACCTGTCTCATTTTGAGGTCAAATGACACAAAGTATGTAGAAACAAAGTCAATTATTGAACCAAATTCTCATGTAGCCAGAGTCAATTTCAGATCCGTCTTTCAACAAAAACACTTGACTCACAGTCTAGACATACTGTAGATGGGCTGAGAAATGTAATGTTCAAGTGGGACCAAAAGAACAAAATGAATTTTTGAGCACCTTGCAACTCTGCTACAACATTCTTTCTCTCTCCCTCTTTCTCTGTACATCTATCTTTCTCTCTAGAAGCACTTTCATTCTTCTGGGGAAAAGTAGGTCTTGGATAGGAGGTATAAAAAAATTCAAAATACATACAAATATGTTGAGAAAGAACTATGGAGAAGAGAAAGTCTAAATATACCAATGAGCCAGACAGCAAGCTGTCAGATGGGCTCAAATATAAAAATAGCAACTCAGATGTCAAAGAAATCTGAAGGACTTGAGTTGCTTAAAAGGTCAAGAAAGTTATGGTATCTGTGGAGAATCCTGCAACATAAGGCCATCATAGAAAACTTTAAAAACAATATAATATCTAAAAGAAGGATTTAGGAGTCTTTTATACATGAGATTACTCTATAAAGTTGTCTTTTAGAAACTTAAAAACACTGAGAAGGTTGCCATACTTCATGAGATATTGTGAAACTCTAGGAAGTATCTGAAATAAAGGAACTGAAAGGGAAATCGTAGCAAGTGATCTGGCTGAGTGAAGATTTGGCAGGGGTATGAAATGGAAAAAAAAATTATAGCTTTCATATGAAGGTTAAAACCCAATTATAGCACAAGAATACCGGGAAAAGGGCAAGGGAGGGGAGGCGGGAGGATGGGTGGAGGAAGGGCAATTGGTGGGATCACACCTACAGTGCGTCTTAGAAGGGTACTGGTGAAACTTACTAAATGTAGAATATCAATGTCTTCATGTAGTGATTAAGAAAATGCCATGAAGGCTATGTTTAACAGTTTGAAGAAAATATTTCAGATTGTATATGAAGTCAGCACATTGTGCCCCATGATTACACTAATGTACACATTTATGATGTAATAAAATTATAAAAAAATAGGAAAAGTAGCATATACAGATGCATTGCTAGGTTTAGTTTTAAAGTATTGGGAGTCAGCAGCAAAAGAATTAATGATGACAGTAAATATAATTTGTCTCCAATAAAATTTGTGTAGGGAGATTTTTACCTGCAAAGACATTAGCAATATATATTTAAGTGAAGTTAAAACAAATTCATACTATTAATTACATATATTTATGGAACTTTTTTTTTATAATGGAACTCTTACTGAATTTTTTTAAATAGCTATGCATTTTTATACGAATAATTATAAAAACTAAAAATAATTTCTACAGAGCAGTTATCACTGGTAGAGTTTCAGATATTTTAAAGTTTCAATTGTATTTTCCATCTCTAGATATTACAAGGTTTGTAAAAATTCACATATTATGTAATAAAAATAGTATATGGAAAGGATTTATTGAAGAAATGAAAAAAAGGTCACAGGGGAAGCTAATGCAAAACTGATAACATACTTATTTAGTAACTGACCTTTTCCAAACTGTTTTACCACACAGGGCAGACAATATTATCTTACAGCCTAGGGCCCAGACGGATCGGGTAATTTGCCATGTTTCTACTCCTCCTGTTCCCAGAGTAGAGCCCAGACGCTGGATGCTACCACACGTTGTTCAGGGTGAACTTTCAAATCATTGGGGGTTTTCAAATTAATCCTTTCAATGTCATACCTCTCTCTAGGAAGCTTAGGATTATAGACACCCACTGTGACTCAGACAGGGAAAACTTAGCAATTAAAGTTATAGAGTGGACTAATGTCTAGAGTTCCAACACTTAGGGAGACAGTAGCATAGGAGGTCATTTCATAACAATATAAACAAAATGCTTAAGGATCCTCAACTTTCAGGGCCAACCTGATTTTAATTATTTTATTTTATTTTCCCCCAATTTTTTAAAGTCAAAAGAATGACACAATGAATACACATTTTTCCTTTGCTTAGCGTTAGCCATTGTTTACATTTTGCCATGAGTGGATATATCAATACATATTTTTAAAATACTTTCAAACCATTTGAAAGTAAGCTGCAGGCATCATGTCACTTTTGTACCAAATACAATTTACATCTCCTAACAGGTGTCTTAATGCATAACCAACTATCTTTTTTGTAATCATCATCTCAAAAAATGATAGTTTTAAATAATGTTTGCTATACACTTCTTATTTAAATTTCCTCTTTCATAAAAAAATCTTTTATATTTTGTGTCAGTTTATGATTAACTCATGTTTCATTGCATTTGGATGCTTTATCTGTTTAGACTCTTTTATCTCGATTAATCCCTAGGCCTTTTTCCTTTACTCTATAGATTTATTTTAATGTATTTTTTATTGTTTGGCATTCATTGAGGGTACAAATAATTAGGTTACACTGATTATATTTATTAAAGGTAAAGTCCTTCTTATATTTGTGTCCCATCCCCAAGGGGTGTGCCATACACTGTGACCTCACTCCGCCTCCTCCACTCTCCCTGCTTCCTCATTCCCCTACCCAACATTGTATTAGATCATCTACTGCCTTCATATTAGAATTGAGTACAGTGGATTCTTTCTTCTCTATTCTTGTGATGCTTACTAAGAAGAATGTGTTCTACTTCCATCCAGCTTAATATAACAGATGTAAAGTCCCCATTTTTCAGTCTTTTTTAATGGCTGAATAGTATGCATTGCCATACCATGCATATACCACAGTTTGTTAATCCATTCTTGGGTTGGTGGGCATTTAGATTGTTTGCACATTTTGGAAACTGGAAGAGCTGCAATAAACAGTCTAATGCAAATGTCTTTATGATAAAATGATTTTTTTTTCTTCTAGGTAGATGCCCAGTAATGGGATTTCAGTATCAAATGGGAAGTCTAATTTGAGTTCTTTGAGGATACTGCATGCTTCCTTCCAAAAAATTTGTATTAATTTGCATTCCTACCAGCAGTATAAAAGTATTCCCTTCTCTCCACATCCATGCCAGCATCTGCAGCTTTGAGACTGTGATGTGAACTATTCTCATTGTGCTTAGTTAATACCTTAAGGTGACAATTGCAACAACAAAAATAAACAATCGGGACTTAATTAAATTGAAAAACTTCTTTACAGCTAAGAAGACAACAAAGCATGGGTACAAAGCATATCGACAACCTTCAGAATGGGAAAAGATATTTGCATATTATGAATCAGGCAAAAGTTTGATAATTAGGATCTACAGAGATCTCAAGTTAATCAACAAAAAAAAGTAAACAATCTCATGTATAACTGGGCAAGAGACATACAAGGCTGATGAATGGCTAACAAACGTGAAAAACTGTTCATCATTCCTAATCATCAGCGAAATGCAAATGAAAACCTATGCCTTCTTTCTAATAAAATTTTCATTTTAAAACACTTTTAGATTTACAAAAAATTATGAAAATAGTACAGAGAATTTTCAGATACCTTCACATGCTCTCTTTTCCCTATTATTCACATCTTACATAAACATATTTATTAAAAATTACGAGTTAATATTGATACATTATTACCAAATATCCATAGTTTATTCAGATTTTCTTAGTTTTTTTTTAACCTAATGTTCTTTCTCTATTCCAGACTTTTATCCAGAATATATTTAGTTATCACATTTCTTTAGTATCCTCTTGGCCTCAAAAGATCCTCCTAGTTTGGACCTTGCAAAATGCTGAGATTACAGGTGTAAGCCACCACACTCAGGCTTACCAATCTTTTTTGATGATAAAATCGCATCAAGTTAGGAGCATGTTCTAGCCCTGTTAAACTGACTACTGTGTTCTATTGGCAGGACTACATTACTCTTGGTGAATTCTTTCTTCCTTTCTGATACATTAGTTGATTTTTAAGGGCTTTATTTTGAGTATGTTCTCATAAGGGAACAGGGAGTTTAGAGAGTGTAATGATTCTCAGTCTACTTATACCACTACACATGTAGCACAGAATGTGCTTCCATCTTCAGCTATCATAGTGGGTAGAAATTCTCAAATTGGAATTAGACATTCTCTAAATCCTTTTCTTCTTATCACTTCCGTCCTTCTTACCTGAGATCTAGTACCTCTTGTTCAAATTTATGCTGGCCCGGTTTTCCCCTTAAAGAAACAAACCTTTCAAAAATTGTTTCCATATTGTTTAATCAGAATGAATTGTAGAAAACAATTTACTCACAATTTGGAAATTTTGTTATTTTTTCTTTATTTTTTTCTTGAGTCAAAAGCTGTAGTATAAAAATTCAGGGTTATACATGGGTACAAAATTTTGAGATTCACAAAAATTAAGAAACGTAAAATCTGGATAGACAGAAACAAATCAAGCCCTCCCAGAAACCCGTGAAAATTGCATGAATCAGAACGTTCGCTGTGGACTGTGTTTCTTAGATGTGAAATAATGGACTATAACACAGTCTGTCTCAAAACTTTGCTAAGAACCCACATAAAAGCCGGTTAGTAAAGAAAAACCAAGATTTAGGTGTCGCAGGCTCTTGGATGATAAAGGATTTTGTTACAGATTTGAGTTTTCTACAAAAGACTGTTTGGGGGAATATGAAATTCACTTTCCACAGAAGTATTCAAACAGTTATTTGACTCCTACCTGGTGGAGGCACTGTAGAAGAAACTGAGCCAACCATAACTCTGATTTATGTCACTTAAAACCTGGACTAAATTCATAGCAGCCAAAAACGTTTGAGAAAAATCTCTGCGTAAGATTAAACTATGGAATAAGTGAGTTTCTACAAGACTGAAAAAAAGCAAAAAAAGAAAGAAACTGAACCAACAGACAAGAGGAGGAGTGCATGTGCTGTGAGGAGTCTTCAGCCCTTATGGTGTTACAGTCTGCTCGATGTCTGTATTTTATACATGGAGTTTTACTAGTGGTAGGGATTGACGTCACCTGAATCAACAGTCATATTTATCTTCCTTGTGACCCAAATAACAAAAAGTAGGGTCCGTGACTCTAAGCAGAGAAAAAACTGGTCCTTGTTGCTAATTGACCAATTATGTCACATAAACCAAAGCCATAAAGCCATATTCTATAAACTCATGTTGAATAGTTAACTAAGGTTTACATGAAAGCATTATTTTCTGATTTAAATTTGTAGAAAGATTTATAGATACAGCTATGGTAGTTGTGAAGCAGAAACCTTTTTGTGTACCAGCATCTACCTTACTCTAGAAGAGTACAGGATGGGAAGATGAAAGGAAGGGCGAGTGGATTTATACGGGATTGACTTTGATTTGTGAAGGCGAGAACAAAATATTGTGGAGTATAGAACATAAGAAGGATACAAATAGGAATGAGGTGTAGAGATCTGTGACTGATGTGAGGTCATACATAATTCTTGTGGCATAAAATTGTTATAAAAGGGGTCAGCTATCAGAAAGCATTGACGTTCCAAAGTATAAGACTTGTAAAGAAATTCAAGAGCCAGCGTAGGGCTTTGAAAAGAACTTGCTTTGAACTATGTGCACTTTGGAAAATGATGCAATTCAATTCCAAATTCTCTGACATTTATTCATGTGATTTTTAGGGGCAGCCAGTAAATGGGATCAATATTGATGGCAAATTGGATTTTCAAAAAACACTCAAAGACCATTCATTTTCCTAACCAAAATGGATTCTTTTTTTATGAAATAAAAGTACTTTTAAAAGGTGTTAGATTAGCTTTAATAATATCAAAGTTAGTGGCTATTCACACTAGTTTGTTCATTTTATCCCACTATGTTCTTATTCTCTCAGGTCATTTCAATTCATTTTGTTTGAAATGAGATTTATGGGACAGGGGAAGGTTTTTAGTTCTTTTGCTATTTCGGATTGGAATACACATTTTAAGATAAATCTTTCTCATGCAACTTCTTTCTTTACCTATCACTAGACCTTTGGAAATCAATAATCCATTATTGACTTTTGCAGTGGTTTCCATGACCATGATTGAGTTGAGGATCTTAATTGTACTAAGAACTTTACCAATTTAATACATTCAAGTTAGACAAACATACTTGAATTTCCTTGATGGAAATGAATTGTCATGATATTTGTTTTAAGAGTAAAAAAAGGAGTTTGGCTAAAAAGATATTTAACGTTCTCTCCCCCCACACACACACTCAGTCTGCTATGAACAGAAAGATCCTATGAGAACAGGAGCTGTTCATCTGAGCTAGAAACCGCACAGTAAAACAAACCAAAAGCCAATGTTAGCATTTTTTATATAATCAAAGAGAGCTATTGAAGTATTTATACAAAAGAGGAAAAGTTTCTTTTTTGTTGTTTGTTTTTAAGAAGATACATGGATTAATGGACACAGGCCATCAATACAAATGAACAATTCCATTTTAGTTGGATCTACTATGCAGGATTCCTTAAAATCGCAAAGCTGAATGTAAGTATTTTAACAGCATAAATGGGTTGTAAATCAACAAAAACTGGCTGTGGAAAAGACCAGGATTCCTAAGCAAGATTCTAATATCTGATTGAAGGGCCCTGCTCCTTGTAAAATACAGATGAATTATGTATCAGAAAACCTCTTATCCAAACGCAAGTTTTACATCTTGGCACAGAGTAATGTGCCTTAAGTACTCACACAGGTAGAGGGAATGCTTAGATTAAACAAATAGCTTATGATATGTACTTTATATGTCCCATTTGTTGTTTTTTTTTCCATTGTGGTACTGCATGCCGTATATAGAGAGCACAGCAGTGTTCACAAATGCTAACTACCATTCAAATCAAAAAAGGGGACCGTTGTGTTGTATATTCCTTATTATACCATTTTTTAATGAGCATAATCACTGGATATGACATAGTAGAGGCGGGTACTTTAATGTCTTGTGCATCATTTTTGGCCCAGGATGGTAGACAATTTATGGTACCCACTACAGAAAAATTCTGCAATTATTTTGGAGTGATAATTTGATGGATTTATCATATTTTTAAGAAAAGGTTAATATTTAATTGAGTCAATAAGTAATATCATTGTTAGGTAGAGACATTAATGCTCTCTGGAAGAAGTCTACCAAGATAGAAATAGATGGAGTCTGAATACGCAGGATAAATTTTAGGCCTTTCCCTTTAATAATTATGGTTTCTTTAAGGGTTTGATATGAGTATTAAACAATATAATGTATGTGAAGCATTGAGCATAGTGCCTAATACTACTAAATGCTCATTCAGTGTGAAAACACAAGACATACACGATTCCTTTCTTTTTTAACTTTTACATTATGATGCCTGTATCTTGTAATTTAGTATTGGAAATTCTGATACTCACTATAGTACTTTTACCTGAACAGTGAAATTTGGGTTCAATATTAAAAATACTATGTAAAAATGATCTAAAGTGCAGTTAGTAATACTTATACTTTATTAGCCTTTCTTTCAATAATAGATACCCATTTTCTTACAATATAATATTAAAATTTGTGGGAGTATTCCATACGTGCATTGGCATGTTAACCTCTTCATTCTTATTTGGTATTAAAATTGATAAATAGAATGTATTATATTACCAGTAAATGTACGCTCTATACTAATATCTGATGAGAAACTAACTTGGTGATCAGTACATGGCATTCACTAATATATAAACTGTACACTATATACATGTGGCTTTTAACTAGACAAATCTTATTATTTTTAAAGCTAAAAACAGTTATAGAAAATTCTTCACCCTGAAATCTTGAATCAGTTTTTGTAGCACATTACCAGTCCTATATCAACATTTGATATCTACAAACTAATGACTGAATATTTTTGAATAAACACATCCATATCCTATCACTGCCCCAGTAGAACATTATTCATGTGGTTTGGTTTCATTGTCCTTGAAGGTTCAGCCACACTTCTGTTCAGGTCAGTCATTCATCCCACAAGGGCATTGAAAGACTCTGAATGTTAGCCCAGTGTTTTATCTACATTCACACAATTTGCTGTGGGCCTCTTTGTTCTTCATATAGGAAACTCACCTAAGATACCCAAGAGAATCAGGGGCAGTTGCATATGGGCACGGGGTACAGTTTATATACTGGCTTATTTCCGATAAAACTATTTGGCTTTGCTCCAAATTTTGTCTGCTCAGGGCTTCTATCTGGTTTTAACTTTGTCCAGCGCCTGACTTTCAGTGTTACTTAGAGATTGGTTATGATATAATGTGATGTGTTTTGCCTGCTCTGAGGAGCAAAAAGTAAGTGTGTGCAAAGCATAGTCTGAGCCGCCGCCACTCAACAACGGCAAGTGTCACACACATGGAAGCACATACCCTTTCTCCACGCAGAACATAATCTGTTAATATCAGTGTCCTGAGAAAGGAAAGTTGGCAGAAATGGCTAAAATTCACTTTATATGATATAACAGTTAAGCTTAGGATAGAAGGTTTAAATGAGTACTTGTCATATGTTTTGGAATAAGGAAGACTTTACATTGTTCTAATGTCAGACCCTCTAATGTGTATTTCTTTATGAGGTTTATATCTTTTGATGTTTACTGTGTAAGAAATTAAAATTGAAAATAAAACTTAAACCATGGGACTAGATGAGCACAGATTCTATTAATGATAATGATGTCATCAAACCTCATGATTTCTGAAATTTTTCACTGTACTCTTGTGAAGATAAGAAGCCAAACTGGTGCGAACATCTTAGCATTTTTATGGAAATAATGTTGGCTTCACAGAGATTCTGATTCTTGAGGATCTCCAAGACTCTCCAATTTTACTTTGAGAATTCCTTGTTTAGAAAAAGTTCCACAGAAAGAAAATTTGTACTTCGTTTTGAAAAATAAGTAAGACTTAGTTGTTTAATAAAGAGGAAAATTAACTTAATTCCTCATGAAAAAGACTAACGAACACAATCATTTTATACATATAAACTTATACAACTTTCATAAACTCGATTTTAACATAAGAATTTATAAATTTTGTAACAAAGAAATACAATATGTACTTAGAATCAATTGAATGCTAGGCACTGTCCAGAACACTACAAGGGGATTTGACCTATGCCAGGTCTGCAGATTGGTTTAGAGGAAACTAAGCCAAGATATAATGTCTTACTCAGTAAATCATTTGGACCTTAGAAGTTGGAATGTAATTTTTATTTTAAATCTGTATTTTCTATAATAAATATTTAAAAATAGATGTTGTATTTGTCTATTTAGCATCGGTTATAAATTTTCAAATGTATACTTGGTGTCTTCTATATGAATTTATCTGTGGTCCCTTAAGTTTTAAGTATTAACTTTGTAAGGTGGAGAAAATAGTTTCCCATTTAATATTTTGTATCTATTATCTAATATTTTCTCTTATTTTGTTATATGTAAAATGCAAAAATTGGTACGAATACTTACATTTAATCCATTTGCTCACAATGGGATTGGTTAGTGGACAGATACACACGGAATAGTCATGATTGTTCAATGCCTTAGAGAAGTCAGGCTTCAAGTGGGTAGAGAATAAATATTAGCATTGGATGACATTTATTCTGCTTCCACACTAAATGAATAATTTATGAAATTCATGAATATATGACCGAAACTACAATGGCAAAATTTAGTATCATAGTGAAATTTCAGAACAAAGCTTCTTATAAATAATTATTTTTAAAAATTATCATGTTGTTTCAAATTTAAATCTCTAATATCCTTTGTATCTTTATGAAACATATTTCAATAAAAAATGCCAGTGATAATATTGATTGTTTAAATCATAATAATTTAAAGAAAGGAAGTTGTCTAATAAGCATTCAAGTAGGTGCTTATTTTATTCAAGTGAAAATATAATTAAGGATAAAAATAAATTGATGTTTTAACTTGGTTATTTTCAAGATAATTATTTTAGAAAGTATGGGTCATCAAATGTACATATTATGCTATAAATGTTAGTGTATATCTGGTATAATATAAATTTAAATATATTCTTTTCTTGGTTCACTAGATTACTGGTGTTAGGTTTCCTTTACTAATTTGCTTATTTTATCTAGATAGGTGTGTCTTTATTTTACTATTTATGTCTGATTATATTATATTCAAAACTGGCAACTAAAATGGATTTCCTTTTAAAAATCGCCACTAATCTTCATGCATACTTTTCAGCTAGGTTCATAAATATGTATTATATACATGTATATATATGTAAGTATGCATGTATAAAGTTTACCTTAAACAGTTCTCCTATGAACACAATAAACAACAAAAATGAGATGCAGCATTTACCATGAGAAGACTTAAAATAAAACCACCAAATAATGTGTTTGTTCTTCATATAAATTCAGATGTGCATCAGAGTTGGAAGTGTTATATTTAAGCATCATATTCATGCATAAATGTTAAGATATGGTCAGGAGTTGTGTGTGTGTGTGTGCGCGTGTGTGTAAGAATGTGTTGGAGCAATATTATGGACCATCGGACTACATATGTGAACTATCCTACATATACCTAATTTGAAAATTTTTAAGTACGCACATTAGAAGTTGAAAAAACAAAATGTATTTTAATAATGTACTTATTAGTCCAATCTACCAAAAATATTATTTCAACATTCAAGCAATGTAAAACTCATTAATGAGACTTTATTTCCATTCTTCAGAATTTGCTGTATTTTACAATTACCACAAATCTCATTTTGGACTAGGTACATTTTAAATGATCAATAGCCAGAGTGACTAAAGAATCTTATTGGTCAGTACAGTTCAATGCAAGGAAGGAAAGGATGAGTCTCACCATTAGCTACAGTAAAAGAAGGAACAGAGATATTTTTCCTCTAAGTAAATATTTTCTCATCTTAATTGTACTTAGGTTTTTGTTTTTGCAGTTTTTGGCCGGGGCTGGATTTAAACCCGCTACCTCCATCATATTGGGGCAGTGCCCTACTCCTTTGAGTCCCAGGAGCCGCCCTTTAGTTTTAAAATAATTTTAAATTTATAATAAACAAAACTCTTGTAAATATGTAAACCCTTCCTAAATTTACATTTATAAAATTACTCAAATTATTCTTTATGACTATTAAAAACTTGAAACCATGGTGACAACAGTAATGGTCTATTTAATATACATTGATACGTCTAAAGCAATTCTATGAAATGTAGGTGGAAAATACTGAAAATATTGAATAAAAGAAAATCAGAATAGTATACAAAAGTTTCGTGTTTTGTCTCAGATATTTATTGGTATGTTAGCAAAAATCTACATAAGGTGGATAAAGTACTAAAAATATTCTGTCAATGGAATGGTTTACACGGTGGTAAAATTATATATAGTAGATTGAACTTGTAAGAACAGGTTCTAATACTATTTTTCCCACTTAATCTCTGTGAACCTCAGTTTTCTCATCTCTACAGTGATTAGGCTTTCTTTTCAGAATTGTGACAATTAGAGACATATTATCACGGTCACCATCCCAATTTCTAGGCAGTGGTGAATTAGTTGATGCACTGTGTTTTCCTATATTTATGAATTTGGTTATTCTAAACTTCTAATTAATCTTTTTTTCTAGTCAACCCAACTTGAATATTGCCAACTATTTAAATTATTTTAATACAATCTATGGAATGATATATTTAGCAATATGTGTACAGTCTATATAACCTATGTTTATTTTTTTCCTGCAGAACTATCAATATATTTGTAGCAGTATCATTTTCTTATTTTCAACAAGAAAAAACTTTATACAATAATATAACTATGCCAATATTTAAAATAATCCTTACTGTAAAATAAAAAAATGTTCAAATTAAATCATGAATTTAAATGAGTTTAATTATGAATTTCTTTGAACTATGTTTCATTGAACTACGAAATAGTTCATAGTTCATATTTCTTTGAACTATGTTTTAATTTCCTTGTCTCTATTAGTTTGTTATTGTGTTCTCCACCATAAATTCTAAATCATGAAACTGTGATATGCATGGCCTTGGTTTTGCCACTGGAAGATTGTTTTACACTTATTTTTAAGTAAATCTATATTAATTAAAAAGCTCCGATGAGTGCAGAAGGTTTTGAGGTTCCCTGTGATTGAAGCTGGCTCTGTGGGTAAGATCTGGAGAAATGTGGGAGCACTGTGTTGGGACCCCACTTACCCAGAGTGACATAATAAGTTACAAACAATCATAAGACAGATTGTGCCATTTTTTATTTCTTTGGCTTAAATTTTTATTCAAAACTGATGACATTTGGAGATGCACCAAATTTAAAGTTTTTATGACTGAATCTTAAACATTGGAGCTACCAATCTTTATTTTTTAAGTAACTACTAAATTGATTTTTATACATACTTATGTTTAATAAAGAACCACTGCAGTAACTCAGTATGTCATTAATGTTTTCACCAAAATACAAATTTAGGAGAACAAATCAAAGAAGACCCATTTTTAACACAAATGAGTCCATTACCAGTAAAATAATCTCAAGAAATTCAGAGAGAAACAATTGAGATACAATTCCAAGACTGTGATTCTCCACAATCTCAACCAAGTGTCTCCTACCCACCCACAGATAGAGTGCTAGCAAAGTGTCATTCTATACCTATTTTATGAAAGATTTCAAACATTGCTGAGAATAAACAAACAAAAAACATGGCAAAGGAAATTGCACTGTGTATTGGGCAGGGTTTAGTGAGTTGAGAGGAAGAATTGCATGGTTTGAGAATAAGAGTTGTATTACGGGAATGAAAAGAAATCATTTATTCTCCCCCAAGAAACCAGGGTGAATTGGAATTGTGAACAGAAAGTTGCTGGACAGGTTTGGGGGAATTATTTCCGATCTATAGCTTCTACCTCTGTAGAACTACAGACAGGTTAGTGACAGTGGGCACGGGAATACGGAAGGTCAGAGTAGTACCTGCAATTGGGAAGGTTTGGATACGCAGTGAAAGAAAGCAAAGTTGGAAGCCCCTGGGCACCTCTGTCTGCCACTATAACCGATGGTATCAGAAGGAAGAAGGTCAGACTTCAGAGCGTTGGGGGACGGCACTGATTTACTTCCAAACTACAAATTCTATGCAAATTCCTCTGTTGGCGAACGCCAATCCAGATCTATACAAGGAAGGGGATTGTATGAAACATAGTTCCTGGCTTAAACAAACTGCCCAGCACAAACCATCACACACTCTTAGTATTTAGAGACAGGAAGTAAAACTGGCTACATAACCCTATCTGAATTAAAAAATGATTAAGCATGCAAAAAATACTTAATGAAAGGAAACAATAATTGGACTCAATGAAAAGAACACGGGTAATTTCCTCCAGGAATTAGATGAAAAATTAAGTCTTAGCCAGCTCATAATTTTTCAAGAAAGCTAAATAAAGCAAAATACCTTTAAATCATGTTTGGTAGGACTTCATAATGATAAGAATGGAAGGTGGCAAGGACATATACTGAAAACTTTAGCTATGGATTATAAAATGTTTAAATTATCAAGGAATGCAGAAAGCCTTCGTAAATGAAATTACTTTTGTGGAAGATAGATTTAAGATAAACTTCACATCACAGAAAGTAAAAGATTAAATGAATGGAAGAAAAGGGAATGGCAGCATACACGGTAAATGAAGGTGATTATAAAATAGATATTAGATGGAGAATAAAGGAGAAATTCAGCTAAATGTATTTTTCATCTGTATATAAATGTAGGTCTAGGATGAGGTACAAATCACCACTGGAAGACATGGACTTTGAAGTATAGATTGAAGGCACAATGAAAAAAGATATTTGAGGATTCTCTGAAACGATATAATGAACTTTTAACAAAGATACCTAAGATGAACAGTTTTCAGAATTTACTAATGAAAGATTAAATAAAGGGAAATAGACACTTTAAGAGTCATGAGGGCCAGTTCAGGAAACATACCATGTAATCAAATATGATTAGTAGAGAAAAACAAACTAAATTTTGAAAAATAGATATTTAAGGATAAAATGGCTTCTTATTTTCCAAATGGAAGAAAATTTTGGTTCCTATTGATTCCCAAGCAGGATACACAAGAAATAACACTGTTCATGGAGACACTAATGAAATGTTAAGAAACACCTGAGTTGAAAAACAAATTCATGCTACCCAAAGTAAAAGGCAGATTAACTGCAAATAATTCCTACTCATGTCAAAATAGTTCCTGTGACTAATATTATTTGTCAAAACATGAGAAATTATGTGCTCAATCTATGTGTATAATACAGGTGGAAACTCAAATTTTTAAAATAGATAAACTGGGTAAATTACCTAACAAAGGACATGAAAGATCTCTACAAAGAGAACTATGAAACTCTGAGAAAAGAAATAGTTGAAGATGTTAACAAACGGAAAAACATACCATGCTCATGGCTGGGAAGAATCAACTTTGTTATAATGTCCATACTCCCAAAAGCAATATACAAATTTAATGCAATCCCTATTAAAGCACCTCTGTCATACTTTAAAGATCTGGAAAAAATAGTACTTCGTTTTATATGGATTCAGACAAAATCTTGAATAACCAAGACATTACTCAGAAATAAAAACAAACCAGGAGGAATCACACTACCAGATTTGAGGCTATATTATAAATCTATAATCAAACAGCATGGTGCTGGCACAAAAATAGAGAGGTAGATGTATGGAACAGAATAGAGAACCGAAAGATGAACCCAGCCACTTATCATCATTTGATCTTTCATAAGCCTATCAAAAACATAAATTGGGGGAAAGATTCTCTATTTAACAAACAGTGCCTGGTGAATTGACTGGTGACCTGTAGAAGACTGAAACTGGACCCTCACCTTTCACCATTAACAAAGATTGATTCTCACTGGATAAAAGATTTAAACTTAAGACATGGAACTATAAAGATACTTGGAGAGAGTGCAGAGGAAACACTTGAAGAAATCAGCCTGGGAGAATATTTTATGAGGAGGACCCCTTGGCAATTGAAACACCAAAAATATATTATTGGGATCTGATCAATCTAAAAAGCATCTGCACACCCAAGAACATAGTAAGTAAAGCAAGCAGACAGCTCTCAGAATGGGAGAAGATATTTGCAGGTTGTATTTCTAACAATGGTTTGATAACTAGAATCCACAGAGAACTCAAACTCATTAATCAGAAAAGAACAAGTGATCACATTTCATTGTGGGCAAGAGATTTAAATAGAAGCTTCTCTGAAGAAGACAGGAGTATGGCCTACAAATACATGAAAAAATGCTCACCATCTTTAGTCATCAGAGAAATGCAAATCCAAACCATTTTGAGGAATCATGTAACTCCAGTAAGAGTAGCCAACAAAACAAAATGCCAAAACTACAGATGTTGGTGTGGATGTGGAGAGAAGGGAACACTTCTGCACTGTTGGGGAGAATGCAAGCTAATGCGTTCTTTTGAAAAGAAATTTGAAGAACACTTAGGGAACTAAAAATAGACTTGCTGTTTGATCCTGCAATTCCTCTACTAGGTATATATCCAGATGACCAAAAATCATTTTATAAAATATATATTTGCACCAGAATGTTTATTACAGCCCAATTCATAACTACCATGTCATGGAAAGAAGCCCAAGTGCCTATTGACCTATAAATGGATTAACAAATTGTAGTATATGAATACCATGGGATATTACGCAGCCATAAAAAACATGGGCACTTTACATCTTCTATGTTTCCCTGGATGGAGTTGGAACATATTCATCTTAGTAAAATATCTCAAGAATGGAAGAAAAATATCTAATGTACTCAGTACTATTCTAAAACCAATATATAATCACCCACACTTTCATACAAATGATAAAACACAACTATAGCCCAGAAATAAGGAGGGAAGAGAAAGTAAGGGGAGGGGAGGGTAGAGGCCAGGTGGAGGAAGGGTAATTGGTGGCACCTCACTTATTGTGCACAATGCAAGAATACATGTCAAATCTATTAAGAGTAGAGTATCAATGTCTTAACTCAACAAATAATTGAGACAAAGGCTATGTTAACCAGTTTGACATAAACATTCCAAATTGTATATAAAGTCAGCACTTTGTATCCCACAAATTCATTAATGTACACAAGTATGATTTTATAAAAAATAAAATAAATAAATAATAAATAATAAAATAGATAAACTGGTGAAAAATGCTGGGGACATAGCTCAGGTATTTTAGGAAAAAAAAAGTTATTACCTTACTCTGGATCCTAACACAAAATTCCAATTGTATTAAATAAATCTAAAACCTTATTAATAAATGGAATTAATTATTGATAGTCATACAGTCATGGAGTGAAAAATATTTTATACCTATAACCAGGCCTTAAAAACAATCTTGAGAAATTATGTTAATAAATACATGGATTATTTTAAATTAAAATCTATAACAATATAAATAAAATTATGGGGAAATGTTAATATTTGTCATAAAAATTACATCATTGACAAATATTTGTCATAAAAATTACATCATTGACAAACTTTATAGAATATAGTGTCTTACATACTACCTAAAATTAAATTAAATGGAATTATCCGTAAGGAAAACAAATTATACAACCTCATTTGCTATAGAAAAGGAAATCCTTAATTTGTTTGCATATTAAAAACTGATTTTACTTTTTTAACAGTACACCTATGATGATCTTTAAAAGTACTCAATCCAATGGGGTTTCAGTCTGGTGAGATTTACAAGACATACATAAGTATCGATGTATGTATACATATGTATGTGTGAATCACATGAAATTGGTATTTGAAAAATTTTGACTGTCAAAATGGCAATTTCATATAGTTTATGGATGAAATTATACTGTGCCTCAGAAGTGATGTTTAGAGATAGGTTATACGTGACGGTGATTAAATGCATAAATAATATGATTCAACTATACATGAAATACTAGACATTCTTAAGTTATATTGAATGTAATATTTTAATGTGAACATATAATAGTGATATATTAGCAAATAAAAATGTAGAAACCATGTAAAGAAGATTTTTATATCCTTACATCTTTAAGGATCATCCAGGTTTTTAATGCTGGCTTCATATTCAAACCACTTGTGGTGTTTTTTAGACATTCAGAGGTTAAAAGTCCTTTTCAAGATTTATTGATTTAATTGACCAGGGATAATTCAAGGCCATTGTAAAACCTCCCAAGCTATTTCTCAAGTGCAACCAGATTTTAGCACTACTCTTTTAGAGTGCCAGGATCATATTTGAGAGAACTTGTATTCTGTTCTTGTATTCAGTGCCTTTCCCTCTATAAATATATTTAAATAAGCAAATGTATAAAATAAATGTAAATTCATACCCTCATTTACATAGTGTATATTTTATACACATCTATACCAATCTCCCTATGTATTTAATTTGGTGGATGGATGGTTGGATGGAGGTGTGAAAGTTGTCAAAATCGAAATCACGTCACTTATGTTTATTAAAAAAACCCACAAATAGAGCTGGAGAAGGCTCTGAAGAGAAGGTTCCTGTGACAAATGCCTGATAACAAAAACAGTCTGCAAAAACTGCAACTTTGCACAAAGGTCATCACATCCTTACACAAAAAGGACTTCTATTAAGACATCTGCCTGGCAATTGTCCGTTGAACCTGAGAATGTTGTCTCCCTTGTTTTTGGTCTTTTAGCCAACAATAATTATCTCAAACCAATTACATAATCCATTTTCCCCTTAAAAACTTTTGTCTTTTTTTTAATCTTTAAGAAAATATACATAATTTATTACAGTACATGAATTTCCATTTGCAATGCCCTATCCCCAAGTAAATGTCATTTTCTTTTAGAGAGTCTCTCTCTGTTTTCTAGGCTGAGTGATGAATGAATTGCGTTTGACACTGAGATCTAAAGTATACTGGAAGATAAATATGTATCTTCAAGTATGTACATAGATTATGCATACTCACACAAAAATACATACTCTTGATACTAAAATCATAAATATTTTATCTCTTTCCATCAATCCTTCTATCTAAGCTATAATAATTTATTTGAGTGACCAAATGAAGCTGAAATAAACCAAAGCATTCGGGTCTTCTTAACTAGCCTGCCTCAGGAGAAACTATTAGATATGATTTATCCTCATAAATCATGTAAGCAAGAAGAGCATGGGTAAAGTATTTAAAATGTGAGAGGAAAAAAGAAAATCAAACATCAGCCCTAAATTTTGTACTCTGCAAACTTATCTTTACAGAAGGAAGGTAAAGCTGGTGACGGCGCCCCATGCCTGTGATCCAAGCACTCTGGGAGGCTGAGGCAGGTGGATTGCCTGAGCTCAGGAGTTTGAGATCAGCCTGAGCAAGAGTAAGACCCTGTCTCTTCTAGAAATAGAAAAATACTAGCTGAGCATGGCGGCACAACCTTGTAGTCTCAGCTATGTAGGAGGCTGAGGCAAGAGAAATGCTGAGCACAGAGTTTGAGGTTGCTGTGAGCTGTGACATCATGATACTCTTACCCAGGGGTGACAGAGTGAAACTGTTTCAAAAAAAAATAGTAAAAGAAATAAAAATTTTGATAGGAAGCAAATATTAAAAACAAATATTTCTGGTAGACCTGCCTTGTAAGAAATGTTAAATGTATGCCAAAATAAGAAAAATCCCATAGGTCAGAAACTTGAATTTACATATTAATGTCTTTATATAGTGATCAAGGAAATGCCATGAAGGATATCTGTAACAGTATGATCAAAATATTTCTGAATGTACATGAATCATGCCCTGTGATTGCACCAATGTACATAATTATGATTCAATAAAATTATTAAAAAAATAAATAAATAAAATAAAATAAAATTGCTTTATCCTTTGCTAAAGAAACTTTGAAGTATAGGATGACAAGAAAAGGGGGAATTTTCCTGAAAGTGGAAAGTGTAACCAACATGTTTGCTGCAATTAATTCCCTTTCATAAAAATTTCCAAGAAGGCATTTATCCTATAGATGTTATCCCCCAAAGAGATGTAATCAAACCAGGTGTTAATTATAGAAAAGGAATAAGGGAAGGAGGGAAATAGGATGTTCTTAATCTTTTCCCAGTGTTACATTTTCAACAGGAAAAGTGTCCATTTTCACCAGTTCATTATAAAACCCCATGGCGTTTACATGTTCAAATACATACTCCATTCAAATGAATCCATTGTGATTATTATAATTAAGCTCCTACCTGAAATTCATAATATATGCCTAAACACAAACTGTTTTTTATTTTAATTTCGTAATCAGCTAAATTACATTGGTCTAAATAAACGCTTTTAGGTACATTTGCTACATATACAAATCTACATAACAAAAGCAAAGAAAGAAATAAGCTTGTAAGCAATCTTGTCATTTCTACTTTTCCTTTCCACAAAGAAGAATTCAAATACAAAAATAAAGAAAGTAAGCATAGGTAACTTTAAAGCATCTTTAAATTTTAAGTACTCGCTGATCAGAAAACTGAAAATCAGGCTTATTTGCTAAAAGGCAGAGTAAATGGAATTACTGCTATAAAATTTTTATGGAGATTGCTCTACAGTAGCCCAACATTTTCAAGTTAGAAATTTTCTACAACCCGCCCCCCCCAAAAAAAACTATTCCCTAACATGAACACATTAAACAGAAAAAAATTCAAAAACCCACTAAGGAATTTTTGCCTGAAGAATTTCAGCGACAAACTCCTTACCTAGCAAGACACGGAAGTAAGCATGGTTAATTATCTCATTCAGCTCTCATCGGTTTGAAAACAATAGCACTCGCATAGCGGTTTCTAACACCAAAATTCCAAATGTACTTAGCAGCATATTTTATTTTGCCAAATAAAAGGGTAGCAGTAATGCTAAAAACTGTATTAATACAGAGCAAAAATGTGTAAAGCGATGTTACACTTCACTTTAAATCTTCCATATTTTCAATGCGTAGATTCTGATAAAATCGTCACATGTCCATTTTTATATTATGAAAATCACAAAAGAAAGCATGTTAGGTCTTAATCTATAGACAATTTAAAATATTCAGTTTTTTAAGTATCATACTGCTATCCACAATGTTCAAAATTCAAAAGTTATAGTGCTTCTCGTCTTACTGTATGTACTAAAATTTTGTACTAAAATTGGGTCAAACAGAACATAATTAAGGAATGGAGCAGTAACTACCTGTTTCATCCTCTTTGAACGTACAGATGTGAAATGATCATACCAGTACTTGCCTACTGCAACTCTTGTTTCACTTTCCAAATACTCAGGGTTTAAAACAGAGCAGACTGCACTTTTGATAACATCTGTTACAACAAATAACAAAAAAAGAGTGTGAAGTCTGATGAATGTTTAAACAGAACATTTTTTATGGATCAGCTAAATCTTTTCTGCTTTTTAATTAAAAGTAAAGAAAATGGAACTTAATTATCCTGTAAAGATTAGCTTGTGGGCATCTTCCTGTAAATTACTTCTAATTGAAAGCAAATTGTCAAGTGACATTCAAAGTACTGTCCTTTAAAACACAGCTGTTCTACTGCTGATTTCAGTACATTGCAGTGTTTTCCTGTTACAATAAAGCATATTTGAATATTTTAACAATTTCACTGGTTTTGTATAGATTTCCATTTAACATATCTTAATCATATTGCTTCCTGTAAAAAAGTTAGCATCCTTCAGTAATTTGCAGCATCTTGAACTAGACTACCGAAAGTGCTCTCCATGAAGGTCCACTTTTTTTTATTATTTTTACTTAAAGTACTACTATGTCTAGACAGCCATGGTCCAGGAAGTGGGTGATTATACTCACTCAAATACTGTCAAAATTAACTCTTTATGATACCAATATAATTAAGCCACAATTTATTCATGTTTTAAAATATGTTAAAAGTTTAAACGAAATTCATACTAGAAACCGAAAACAAGCAATTCTTCAAAATTTAACATTGAACAAAAAACTCCAGTCCTTTTGAATATTTTACACCCAACACCAAAGGGCAATATGAAGATAGTTAACATAGGAGTTCTAATGCTAGACTTTCACATGGTGACTGATAAGGAAATGAGGACCATAAATGCATTAACCCACTAAGACGTTTCTGTTTCCATCCATTTATGTATTCATGTATCCACCAATTATTGTTAATTAGCTGCTATTGCCTAGTTCCGTACTCAGCTCTGAAGACATAGCAAGGAATGAAAAAGAGATAGAATCCCAATTCTAATGGAATTTACACTGCAAAAGAGGGGAAAATAAAATGAATCTTAGACTGTTTTCGGTGGCTGAAAATGTTCAGGTTCCTGGACATGGGTTGTTTAAAACTATCCAAAAAAAAAAAGACAGGAAGGAAGGCAGAGAGGGAGGGAAAGACTCAGCTGTATGAAGCGCATATTTCACGTGATGATATGTGCTTTGAAGAAAAATATTACAAACTATAGGGACAGGAAGGAGGCACTATACCAAAGGTTACAAACCTTTTCATGTTGGAAGGCCACATTAATCTAGCTATCATCAAATAAGGCCATGTTTATGAAATTTCAATTAGATATAGTTACAAAT
This sequence comes from Arctocebus calabarensis, assembly GCA_963573935.1. Lineage (NCBI taxonomy): Eukaryota > Metazoa > Chordata > Mammalia > Primates > Lorisidae > Arctocebus > Arctocebus calabarensis. The sequence goes on from CAUYON010083344.1 coordinate 39,268, forward strand.
GTACATTATTTTGTGAAAACCTGCTATGTACTTAATAATTTCAAAAAATGAAAACTTTGTTAATTTTAAAGTCAACTAACCTTCTTACGACTTTGTTGTCTGCTTTCTGTTGGAAACTCTGACTATTTGGATGCAGCATGGAGGTCCACAGTTTCAGTTGATCTTCTAGATGGGGATCAGTCATTTGGGACTTTAAGGGCGTCTTGATTTGGGTTAGGTAGGAGAATGTAGAGTCATAGTATTTTGGTTGAAAAGCAAAAAAACAGTTTTCAGGCATGGTGCCGAAGCTGTGGGTATTCTACTTCATTTTTCCTTATTTCAATTGGATCTTTCTTGTTTAGCAACAAACAATGACTTTAAAATGTCATCTACTGAGAGCTCAATCAATTCCATCTGTAGTTCTTTAGGTGCTTTGGTGATACCGACTAGGTGAGCCTGAAATGCCAATTTGAGTGTGGTGCACTAATTCTCAAAGTCAGTGAACTTTTAATTGTATTCTCCAATTAACACATCTATTATAGCTATGTATTCTTCAAATGCTTCACATGTATCATCCTGCTCATCCATGGCCTTTGCTCACTGGAAAAAAATAGTCATCCAAAATTTTCTTTTGAATAAGTAGTGTTTTGAAAAAAGATAGCTTTTTTCCAAAATGCTTGGACTTTCTGCCACATATCATATATTGTCATAGTTTTGCCTTGCCAAGAAAAAAAAAATTCAAATCTTTCACACAGATGTACTGCATTCCTACAGAAATCTTCACAGGGCTGATTCTGTTTTTCACAAAATTTAATTATCTTTTCAATTTTAGCTAATGCCTGTCCCTGTGATAGCAATCTCACTTTAGAAAGAAAAAATCTACACTGAACAAGTACAATCAATCTACAGTGAACAACTCATCCTTCAACCTTAGCATGTTATGCCACATTTTCACAAATAGAGTTAATAATTCTTATAACTTGTCGCAAAGTGTCACTTAAAATACAGTAGTAGCTTTGGCACAGAGATGTTGCTGGAATAAGATACAATGAAAAGAAATGAGACCATCTGGATCTGTTAATAGTTTCTTTTTAATCTGTGCAACAAACTCTTCATGGTTTCCTGTCATGGAAGGTTCACCTTCTGTGTATAAACTCACTAAATTTGCCGCATTTTGTTTAATTTCACATCATTTTCATTTTCAACTTCATTGGAAATTATTGAAGATATCTATTCCCCATGCCCTGTGTTCACAGAGTGCTCAAAACAAGTAACTCTTTGGAGCAAAGAAAATCTTCCGTGATGATCCGAACAAAGTAGAAAACTTGCACTGGGTTAGTAATGTCAGTTGATTTAGCCAAAGCAGTTGAATAATATATTTTTCCCTTTTGAAATACTGCTTAAAGTTGTTCTGTTAAATAGAAGACTAACTCATGCTGCCAGTCAGCCATTGTTCTCCTTGAAAAAGGCAGTCGTCTGGACCTTGCAATGTTGGGTGGGGGGGGGGCTAATCATCATACAACTTTGACAATGCATTCTTTCAAATTTCTATATCACTGAATACCTTTCTTAACTTTTTCCAAATACATAAGCTACTTTATAAATTGCTTCAGTGGTCTTATTCCTAGGTCTTATTGCTGCTTTTGCTTTTCATCTTTTAATTTCTGCAGTAATTTTAATTTTACACCTCTCCTGCTAATTTATAATAAAATCTTTGTGGTCTTTGTGAGTATAATAAAACTGATAAGCACTGAATTTCTTTAATGTTGGTATTGCTGTATCACAAAGCAAATAGATCATCTTATCTTTAGCAGAAACAAGATAATATTGCAATTACCAACCCTCATTAAAGAATCAGTTTTCTTCAGCATTCCCTTCAGCTTTCTTGACATGATGGGCTGTTCAGAAGACAGAATTTAAAAAGTAATGTCGAACTGTACAACTATTCACAATTTCCACCTCAAATGGAAACACAGTGCACCATGTTGAAAGCTGATAACAGACTGGCGAACTTGACCCCCATAAACTCTCACCACCCAGCTGCATGTAGAGAGGGTCCAGTCAGTTAAGGAATTGAGAGCTAAATCCTGAGGGCAGCAGCCATCAATTCAGCCTTTATGGAGTACCAACATTCTGTCAGTCAATCTGGGAGGATTATTTTGTTGAAACTTATTTTATTCTGTGGTATTTTAAATATGTTAATTTTAAAAATAAAATAAGAATATAAAAGACAAAACTGTATTAATAAAAATAAAAGGATTTGTTCTGTAAACTTTGGATTCAGCCAAAAGACTACACTTAATGATCCAGAAGGCAACATGTGGCCTTAAGACCTTAGGTTCCGCACCTTTGCTCTGCCCCACACAGACCGGATGGCCAAAGGTGGCATCTGAACACAGCCCAGAGTGAATTCATGAGTGACAGGAAGACAGGACACAGTACAGCAGGAGAGGACAAGAGAAGTCGCTTCAGAAGAACTGGGAGGAATTTTTATAGTTCAAGAAAATAACGTGAGGAAGGCTAAAGTTAGGAAGGTAAAAGATTAGTAACCCTAATGTTTGAAGATTTGAATTTTTGCTTAGACAGTAACATGACTTAAACCATAAACCCAACTAACACCTGCTTTCCTCCCCTATGTACGTGAATTATGTTCTCCATTTGTGCATTTAGCTCAAAGCCTCTACAATATTCATCTTATTTTTACATAATGATATAATGTTCTTCTCCAAAGTAAAATAATCAGCATGAGTTGTCCTAACTAACTGACATAGGTAAACAGAACATAGGTAAGAAAACAGGCAGGCAGGAGTGCAGATAAAGGTTAAATATGAACGCTGAGGGGTAGCACCTGTGGCTCAAAGGAGTAGGGCACCGGCACCCTATGCCAGATGTGGCAGGTTCAAACCTGGCCCCGGTCAAAAACTGTAAAAAAAAAAAAAAAAAAAAAAAGATGGTAGATATGGCAACCTTTGGATGCTTTCTGAATGGATTCTGAAAGAATTAAAAACAATAAAGAGAGTATTAACTTGTTTTCAAATTAAAGCCACACTCTTCCATAGTGTTGAAATAATATGGCTCGTGTGTTGTTAATATTATAAATACCATTAATTAGCTTTAACAAAATTCCCTCAAAAAGGTTTAGAAAATCTGTGTTATCACGTGAAATATAGTTGGGGTTGTTATTATACAGAAAATATATACTTTAAAGCACTCAATGAAAGAAACAAATATGTCTTAATTAGGTATTTAAAAGCTGTCAAACTAAGCTTCTGCTATGGGTTCAAAATTAAAATGTCATTTGTATGAAGAAGGATTTATACAATCTGCCAATACCTAAAATCAACACAACACTTTCTGTTGTGTGTCAGAGGCTTAGTTACAAACTTGAGATGAGTAAATTTTTTTTATAATTTTATTAAATCATAATTGTGTACATTGGTGCAATCATATGGCAGAATGTGCTTCATATACAATCAGAAATATTTTGACCATACTGTTAGAGATAGCCTTGAGATGAGTAAAATTTAGGAAGTGAGGCAGCAATTGCTCCAAATTAACTTGGCTTCAAAAAATCATTCTAAATCAGGAACTTTATCACTTCAACACTCAACCACCTGAAGGGCTTGTTAAAACACAGATTCCTGGGTCCCACCCGTCAAGATTCTTAATCTTTTAAGACTGAGTGTAGTTCAAGAATGTGTATTTCTAATGAGCTCCCAGGGGATGCTGATGCTGTTGGGTACTAGAAAAATGCTAACCTTTTTAGTTAGAAGAATTTCTCCATTAATTAAACAGTGAAAGTTTTGCTTTAAATATAAAATCGAAACAATGTAATCCAAAGGGGGAAATGACCCCCATCATTTACAGAGCAATAATTTTGAGTATGCATTTTTAAGAAGACAAATATCTAGTTCATTAAACAAAGACATATTCTTCTTCCTTCTTAATATTCTGGATTTTTTAATTTACACTTTTATTACAAATCTGTAAGCCAAATTTAATGAACACAGTGACTATAATCGCATGGCAATTCTAATCCCAGTGAAAAGATTCTGAGTCAGGACCTCTTCTTTAAGCACAAAGTTGGATTTACACCTAAATATTCGAGTTAAATTTGATGCATAGTCACCCTGCCACGACTGAGGCTTCCACATCTTAGAATTCAACCAACTGTGGACTGAACAGACACATACACGATTAAGAAATAACAGTGCAACAATGAAAACAATGCAAATTTTAAAATATTACAACACAACAACTAATTTAATATTGTTTACATTGTTTCAGGTATTGTAAGTAATATAAAGATGATTTAAGATTCAGAAGGATATGCCTAGGTTATATGGAAATACAACAGTACTACATCATTTTATATCAAGAACTTGGGGCTTGACACCTATAGCACAGTAGTTAAGGTGTTGGCCACATATACCCAGGCTGGTGGGTTCGAACCTGGCCCAGGCCTGCTAAACAACAATGACAACTACAACAAAAAAATAGAAGGGCATTTTGGTAGGCACCTGTAGTCCCAGCTACTCAGAAGGCTGAGGCAAGAGAATCGTTTATGCCCAAGAGTTTGAGGTTGCTGTGAGCTGTAATGCCATAGCACTCTACCGAGGGCAACAAAATGAGACTCTGTCTCAAAAAAAAAGAATTTGGCAGCCTTAGTAGGGGGTCCTGGAACCAACTTCTGATAGATACTCAAGGATGACTCTATATTTCACAACTCTGAAATAAGATAGAATATGGTGTTTTCTTTTTTTTATTAAATCATAGCTGTGTACATTAATGCAATTATGGGGTACAATGTGCTGGTTTTATATACAATTTGAAATACTTCCATTATATCAGGAAAAATATGACAACATTGTGTATTGCAAAAGCTACCAATAAGTAGATGAATCAATGAATGAACATACATTATGCAAATATAATGAAATACCCATCAAGGTAATAATGTAATCATTTGTTCAGTGCCCAAAAGATATTAGGATTGTCTATTGAGGTTTTTCTCTGCTCTTGCACTACTCTGAGAAAGCCATCTTTTCCTTCCTCTTGCCAATAACCTTGTACTGTCTTCAACTTTCAGCTCAAAATTCAGTGGATACAGAGCCTTTGTTTTAAACCTCAACTTCCAGTACTCGATCCCCTTATTTATCTGATTGATTACTCCTTCTATCAATATTTTCACTAAGCAGGTATTTTATAAACTTTAAAGTAGAATCTTCTCTGTCCTTTTTAACTTCAGAACACCCAGGACAAATGTTCAATGAGGAGCAGATAGTCATGTTTCTTTCCATTCCAAACCTACCCCTGGCCCAGGAAATCATCACTCACCACTACACACCTGAATTGCTGTAACAGACTTTCAGAAGTTGCCTGCCTTCAGCCTCCGAACAAGTTAACACCTGATGATGTCACTTCTTGTTTGAAAACTTCTATTGATATTCTAGAATTGCTAAAGAGGTAGGAGCGCTTGGAAGTCTAATGCCAAATGTATATTTTTTTTCTTTTTCCTCTCCTCCCATACTCTCATCCCTCCAAAGTAATATATCCTTTAATCCACTAATCTTACTTACAACCTAAAATATGTAAATGACTACATACTCTTCTTTAGTCATTTCAGTGCTAGTTAAAAATGATTATATACTCTGCTTTAGTCATTTCCATGCTAGTTATTAAAACTGGAAACTATCCAAATGCCTTATAACAAAATCTTTAAATAGACTACATCAGCTGAGAGCAGAAATGAAAAATAAAAATCAAGATGACCATGTAGGAAGAAATGGATACAATGAATGTATCGGGGTAGTTAGGTGTATTTTTTGCTTATATTATTTTTGTAAATTAGAATTAGTACGTATCAAATACTTTCTCATCTTGCATATCTTCATCTATAGAGTTGTAAAATGTATGCCGTGTGCTTTCTAATTTAGAACGATGATGCAGAGTTTCTGTAAGGTCTTAAATAATCATAAGTTTCATTATGTTTGCTTGAAAGGGGGCATAACTCTTCACTGAGAATTTCAGCAAAGGTTGTAACAAAGCAGAGTTTCTGGATAACCATCAGTTAAGCTCAATTAATCAAAACACGCTGTGGTTCATTCCAGATTTTACCTTGTATTATGTACAAGGATACCTAAGAGCTGATGGTTTTGTTGTTGCTTTCTTTGTTACGAGGTTTGTACACAATGACAGACCACATTACTCCAGGCCCTCATCACTGAATGCGAACTGAGCAGCTGAAGTTTAGGCCATTCCTTTGAAAAGGAATGTCTTCCAGCTATTTTTCTTTCTTGTTATATTAAATTTTCTTAAGGATCTATGTATGGATAAATAAAAGCCAGAATAGCTTCATGACTGATTCTCACTTCAGAATAAAAAAAGAAAATCCAGTACCTAATCAGTTAATATTAATGCATTCAAAGACTTTGCACATCTACCCAATAATAGTACAACCTTGTAGTGGGACAATTTAAACTCAGACTCCTTGGGCTCATTTATCATCTTTTTCTGTAAACCTGTAACAGTTCTTTGGAATTAAGGAAGAAGATAAATGGATCCCTGGAAAACAAATATTTACAAACCTTCTAAAAATGATTTTAAGTAGAAAAGGAAATATTCCATTATCTATGCTGAATTAGAATCCACACACAGGGTCAAACAGAGTGTGTGCTGTTTAACCTCATAATCATTTGCAGATAAAACTATCCCAGATTTCAAACTTAGAAATGAAATTCCAAATCCTACTTTTTTTTTTTTTTAACCTAATTACACAGGGAAATGTTGAACTATTTTTAAATGGCCTATCCAATATGTTGATCACTTAGCAAGACTTTTATGGCTTTGCCGTTGTGGACCTTACCCTTGGAAAGAAATGGACAGGAGGTAAAATGCAAAAACATTAAAGGTAAATTCTGATCCGTAAGTTTCACCTGGTCACAACACACTTTACTTGTTAATATGCTTTTCTTTATAACTAGAATAAGGAACATTTATTATAAAAACAATAAAGTATTTTGAAAGAAGTAACACAATCAATTATCTTTCACTTTGGTTATATAGAAAAAGGCACAGAAACAAACAGATCAGCATTTTGACCCCCGCTAGCCATGATGAAAATCTGACAGGTGTCACACAATGAACAACTAGAGAGATAACACAGAGTCCCTCCCCAGGACTCCTGCAAAAGTAATTCAAACCCTCAAAGGAAAGATCATGAATCTTGAGTCTTTAAGACTTCATTAAATAATATATACGAATGCAAAGCAAGGAATACTCAGCACTATACAAATATAAACAATACTGCCTTCTATTATTTGTTAACATTTCTTTGGTGCTTGTTACATTATTGATCTGTCTACACAGACTATGATGTGATTTGTGAGGGTCTCAAGGAACTAACAAATGTGAAAAAAAGAACTGATAGAACTTGCTTCTATCCACAATCCCAACATTTAAAATATTGCACATACATACACACACATACACACATGACTTCTCCATGTCCTCAAAGTTGGAAAGGCGTATTTTGGAAAAGTCAGTCAACTTTACTGCATGAAGGTAATTTATTAGAGTAGACTGTGACTTAACTATGCAGCCTTAAAGAAAGATGGAGACTTTACCTCTTTTGTGTTTACATGGATGGAGCTGGAACATATTCTTCTTAGCAAAGTATATCAAGAATGGAGGAGAAAGTATCCAATGTACCCTAATATGAAGCTAATTTATAGCTTTCATATGAAGGCTAAAACCCAATTATAGCACAAGAATACAGAGAAAAGGGAAAGGGAGGGGAGGGGAAGAGGGAGGATGGGTGGAGGGAGTGCAATTGGTGGGATCACACCTACGGTGCATCTTAGCAGGGTACTGGTGAAACTTATTAAATGTAGAGTATCAATGTCTTTATATAGTGATCAAGAAAATGCCATGAAGGCTATCTCTAACTATGATCAAAATATTTCTGATTGTATATGAAGCACATTCTGC
>CAUYON010083345.1:0-21873 GCA_963573935.1 Arctocebus calabarensis
GAAGACAAAAATGCAACAAATCAAATCAAAACAAGCAAACCAAAAACTTTACAGGATAAGATTGGGGAAAAAAACAATCACTATGGGTAGAAACACTAGCAAAATTGAAGTCGTATTGTTGAAAAAGGAAACAATGAAAAAAAGGGTCTTTAAATGTAGAAAAAGTGAAGCAAGAGTGAGTTTGAGGGAGGTGTGTGGGTGGAGAATGGCACAGAGAGAAGCAACATTGCTGGCTTTGAAGAAAAAGGTAATTACTTATGAGCCAAGTAACATAGGCCAATAGGAGGTAAAGCCTCCAAAATGAAGTTTAGTTTTGCTAAAATGTTTAGATTTTAGCCCAGTGAGATCTCTTTCAGACTTCTGATCTATAGTAATATAAGAAAATAAATTTGTATTGCATTAAGCCTTTTAATTTATGGTACTTTGCTAGGAAAGAGTAGAAAATCAAGGAAACACATCATATTTACTGGTCTTTTTAAAATTGGTTTGTCTTTCCATAAGGTCAGACTTTTATTGATGATATACTTTTTTAATTTCAGGTTATTATGAGGGTAGAAACGGTCAGTTAACATGTTTGATTTGGAAGGGTAAGTTCAAGTTGCCGTTGAGTACTTCACGCAAGAGATGTGCCATATACTCCTACATTGTACTTGTTAGGTGGGAACTTACAAACTCCCTAACCCCTTTCTTGTATTTAGTTATGTTTTCTTCTTATTTGGTCCTGTATTTGTTGATTTACTAGTTTCACCTTAGTGTTGAGTACATGGGATGTGTGCTTTCCCATTCTTAATATACTTTATTTAGGAGAATGTTCTCCAAATCCATCCAGGTAAATACAAAAGATATAAAATCTCCATCTTTCTTTATGGTTGAATAATATTCAGTGGCATACATGTACCATAGTTTATTTATCCCTTCATGTGATGATGGGCAATTGGATCATTTCCACACCTTTGCAACTGTTAATTGCCCTGGTATAAATATTAAAGTGCATATGTCTTTATGGTAAAGTTATTTATTTTTTTTCTTCTAGGTAGATACAAAGCAATGAGATTGCAAAATCAAATGGAAGGTCTATTTTTAATTCTTTGAAGATTCTCCATACTGATTTCTAAAAAGACTGTACTAGTTTTCAATCTTACCAACAATGAATAAGTGTACCTATGGCTATGTCAACATCTGCTTTTTGGGGGGACTTTGTAATGTGGGCTACTCTCAGTGGGGTTGTGTGATATCTCAAAGTGATTTTGATTTAGTCTTTATTTTTTTTAATATTCATAACAAAGGGTTTAATGGTCCAAATTATCTTAAATTTCTTAACTAATTTCCTTGATATTGTCTACAAAATTTTTCAGAATTCCTGGCTGACATGTTTACATGACAAATTGTGTTAAAAAAAACTGAAAGGCTATGTGTCCTTTGTTAACATAATGAAATATGTTTTAGAAAGTGTGAAGTTGATACAGTATGATTACAATGAGAATTTTGACTTCTGAGTTCAACTTTCAGACAACTATTCACCTGCTTGAATTGAGAATGTGAGAATTTAGAATTTTTCTGAAACTAAAAAGTTACTGTTCTTGTATGGTATTGAGGAAATAAAATGAGCTCAAACAAAATTCATATGAGACCAAAAAGAATCTTTTTTTTTTTTGCAGTTTTACCTACAGTATATGGGGCCAGTGCCCTACTCCTTTGAGCACAGGTGCCACCCAAAACCAGAAAGCATCTTAAGAGCTAAATCAACCCTATGCAAAAAGAACAAAAGGAGAGGCTATAGCATAACCTCTATTATACTAGCATAATACTGATATGAAAATAAAAATACATGTCAATGGGACAGAATTGAGAACCCAGAAATAAGTCCACATAACCTAGTCAACTGATCTTTGACAAAGTTAGCAAAAACATAGACTGGTGACAACATACCCCCTATATGCCAGGAAATTTTGATTTTCATATGGAGAAGAATTTGTCTTCATACATAAACGAGTCAACCAAGATAGATCAAACTTAAATGTAAGACTGAAATTTGAAAAACAGTAAAAGAAAACCTAAGGAAATTCTTCTGGATCATGTTCCAGATAAATAATTTATGACTAAGACCTCAAAAGCACAGATGACAAAACCAAAAAATGCAAATGGTACTTAAATTAAAAGTTTGTGTACAGCAAAATAAATAGTCAACAGTGTGAACAGATGACCTGCAAAATTGAAGAAAATATTTGCAAACTATGCATCTGAGGATAGATGTTCATAACTTACAAGGAACTCAAACAGGTCAACATAAAAATACAATTCCTTAGAAAAGTAGGAAAAGGACATCAATAGACATTGTTGAAATGTATATTTGTATACATACAAATGGCCAAAAAAGCATGCAATAGATGCTCAGCATCACTAATCATCACAGAAATGCTAATTGAAACCACAATGAGATATTACACTATACAACTCAGAGTGATGATTATTAAAAACTCAAAAAATAACTGATGTTCATAAGGATGTGGAGAAAGAGAAAATGTTACTCATGTTTGTGAATTAGTATAAACTCCATGGAAAACAGTGTGGATATTTCTTAAAGAACTAAAAATAGAACTATAATGTGATCTAGCAATCACACAGCTAAGTATCTACCCAAAAGAGAATGAGCAACTATGTCAAAAAGACATTTACACTCATATGTTTATCAGAGAATGATTCACAATAACAAAGATGTGGAATCAGTGTCAGTGTCAATCATTGAGTATTTAAATAAATGAAATATGATGTACATGTACACAGACACACACATACACAGAATGTTGGATGGAATATTTTTCAGCTATAAAAAGAATAAAATTATGTCTTTTAAGGCAACATGGATGGAATTGGAGGTTATACTCAAGTCAAATAAGTCAACATGAGAAAGTCAAATATCATGTGTTCTCACTTGTAAGGGAAGCTAAATAATGAAGGCTAGGAAGGTGGGAAAGAATGAAGGATGAGAAATTATCTAATCAAGTACATGTAACATTATTTGGGTGATCCTTTCAATAAAAACCCAGATTTCATTGCTGTGCAATATGTCCATGTAACAAAACTGCAGTTGCACCACTTAAACTTACACAAATAAAAATGATTAAAGTTTAAAAAAAACACAGTTGTTTGTAACTTTTTACATGATATATATTTTAAGAAACTTGAACCTGAGACTTTTCTACCTAAAATGTGACAATACCTTAATTACCAAAAGTATGTGTACTATTGTGTAGTTGTACAGGGATACAATTCCTAATAACGATCATAGCTGGGGGCAACACACTTCTGGCATATATAGAAAGCCTGACAATTAAATTTGTGAACTCATCCTAGTACCTCATTGCTGAATATCACTATAGTCACTTTGAAGTTCTCCTCTTGGAAAGACAGGCACTGGTGCCAGGACCTAGTCCAACCTTCAATATAATTTTGGAAGACTTTTTCTGGAAAGACCATCACAGCTTTTTCATATAAGGTCTGACAACTAAGTTTGGGAATTTACCACCATGCACTTATAATAGCAGTGCTATGCAAACAAGTTGGTGAGGTTTCATAATCTTGATAAATTAGTGTTCATGTTAATTTGTGGCAGTGTCTTGTGGAGTGGAATTTAGTGTTGTTTCGTGTTTTTCTGCATTGTAGAAAAACACTGACATTTATCAAAAGAAAACATTTGAATGGCCAAAAACTATATCAAATGATGTTCACATCACTTCCAAAAAGATACAAGATTTTCTAATGATGAGTTATGTTGGTGAAGATGAGGAGAAAAGGGAATCTTTGCATGCTGTTCAAGGTGATGTAAATTGGTTGAACCTTTATAGAAAAGAGTACAGAGACTCCTCAAAGTGATTATAATAGAATTACAATTTTATACAACAGTCTCAGTTCTGTGTATCTATTTAAAAGAAATAAATTCAATGTGTCAAGGAAATGTCTTCATCCCCACGCATTGCAGCATTATTAATAATAACAACCTAAAGCAATAAAGCTATATATGACAAATCCAAAAATCATACTAAATGGGGAAAATTTGAAAACATTCTTCCTAAGAACTGAAACTAGACAAAGATTCTCACTGTCACCACTTCTATTCAATAGAGTCCTGGAAGTTCTAGGCAAAGCAATCAGGGAAAAGAAATAAAAAAAAGTATATCCAAACTGGGAAAGAAGAGATCAAGCTATCCCCATTTGGTGATGATATGATCTTTTATCCAGAAAAACCATAAGGCTCCATCAAAATACTCCTTGACTTGATAAATAAATTTACTAAAGTCTCATATTACAAAATTAATGTATGCAAATAAGTAGAATTTCTGTATGCTGGTAACAGTCAAGCTCAGAGTCAAATGAAAAATTAAATATCATTTACAATAGTTGCAAAGAAAACAAAATATCTAGGAGTAAGATGAACCAAGGATATGAAAAATGTCTACAAGAAGAACTATGAAGCACTGAATAAAGAAATAGTAGATGACACAAACAAATGGAAAAACATCCATAGATTCAGAGAATCCAGATTGTTAAAACGTTCACACTATCTACAGGAATCTATAGATTCAGTACAATCTTCATCAAAATATTAATATAATTTTTCACAAATCTAAGAAAACACAATCCTAACCTTAACATGCTCACCCCAATAAAAGGCCTGAAAGCCAAAGCAATCAAAACAGATCAGGAGACATCATATTACCTGACTTCAGATTATACTAGAAGGCTGTGATAAGCAGAACAGCCTGGTACTGGCCCAAAGGTTAATGGGCCAAAAGGCAAGCACAGTTTGAGCCAAATTTTATTCAAAAGCAGATGTACAAATCAGCAACAAACATGAAAAAATGCTCAATATATCTAAGCATCAGGGAAATGCAAATTATAGTCATGAGATACTACCTATGTCTGTCCGAATGGCTGTTACTAAAAAGTCAAAAACCAATCGATGTTGGTGTAGATGCAAGGAAGTGGAAACACTTATTTGTTGTTTGTGAGAAGGTAAACTAGTACAACCTTTATGGAAAACAGTATGGAGATTTTCTAAGAATTAAAGTTAGACTTAATATTTGATTCAGCAATGCCACGAAGTGTACCTACCCAAAAGAAAAGAAGTTACTTTCTTTTTTTGAGACAGCCTCAAGCTATGGCCCTGGGTAGAGCACTGTGGTGTCACAGCTCACAGCCTCATTTCTGGGTTTAAGGGATTCTCCTGCTTCAAGCCTCCTAAGCAGCGGGTAACACAGGTGCCTACCACAGGCACCCGCCACAATGCCCGACCATCTTTTTATTGCAGTTCAGCTGAGGCCAGGCTTGAAACCAGCCACCCTCGGCATATGGGGCCAGCACCCCACTTGCTGAGCTACAGGCACCGCCTCAGAAAAGAAGTTACTTTATATAAAAGACATGGTCATCTGAACGAGTTATGTAATACAACTTACTATTACAAAAATAGGGAATGAAACTAAGTGCCCATTAACTGATTATTGGGTAGAGAAAATGTAGTATATATTATATGCCACATTTAGGGTTAGGGTTAATATTTATATATGTGTGTGTGTATATACATACACATATATGGATATAGATATAGATATTATCCATATAAAGGAATTTAAATCATACTTTCTTACAGCAATTTAGATGGACGTAAAGAATATTATCCTAAGTTAAGAATTTTAAGAAAGAAGAACAAATGCCATATATTCTCATACGGAAGGTAAAGAGGTATAAATACAGTCATGAAGTGGTAAAATGGACATTAAAATTAAGAGAAAGGGAGGGTGAGAAGAAGGTAAGTGATGTAGATCTATTCATTAGGTCCACTGTACACTACTGTGGTGATGGGTATGCTAATAACCCTGACTTTAGTACTATACATTCATCCATGTAACAAAAAACATTTGTATTCTCTAAATTATTGAAATAAAATTTAAGTAATCTAATGTTACCAAGGGGTTCATGAAGCCTTTCTCTTATTAAAATACGTCAATTGAAAAATACATTGGATTTAATTTTGACCAAACTACATTACTTAAACATTAATTTTTAATTCAACTTGTTAATATGTTGTTTAGGATATTGCATCCTCATTTATAAGTGAAATATTTTTGTAATTTCCCTTCATAATAATATATTTTATCCAATTTTAATATCAGGTGTATCCAGATGAAGTAGAATGATTTTGAGGTATTTCTTCTTCTTCTGTTGTCTATAAGATTTGGCATGATCTGTTTTTTGAAATTATCTTTTATTTTTATTTTTAAATATTAGTTGTCTATTTTTTGAGACTTTGGAAAAAAATAATAAGAAGTTAAATGATGACTGAACCTCAGAGTCAAAGCATTCTATAATAGACATACTCTTATTTGACAATGTGAATGTTACTTTTTTTGCATTATTATTATTATTATTATTGCTCAACATTTCATTGCAACAATTGTCTGATTTCTTTTCTGAATGTATTTATCTTCATTCATTCTTTATGAGGTTTGTTTCTAGTCCTTATCTTAAACATTGCTATTCTTATTAAATCTAAGCCTTTCTGATTTTCTGAAGGCAAAAAGTGGAAACCAAATAAACACATGTATATGTAAAAAAAAAAAAAAAAAGCAAATATAAAAGTTTATTCTGTAAAAGCAGAAAGAGACTAGAATGTAGAATGGTGGTTACCAGGGCTGGGGACAGGAGCAGTAGGAAAATTTTCTCAAAGAGTACAAAGAATTTCTGTAGGCTAAATTCTGGATACAATGTGTAGCATGATGACAATAGTTAATAATATTTTGTAATATACTCGACATTTGCTAAGAGTTTTGAAGTTACATGTTTTCACCATGCACACAAATCCAGTGTGAGGTGACAAATATGTTAATTAAGTTGATTATTTGTAATTTTTATTGTTGTTGTTTTCTTTACATCTTTTTTAATAATATGATTACAAGTGATATATATCAAAACATCATGTTATAAATCTTAAATATATACACTTTTAATTTGCCAACGTACCTCCGTAAATCTGACAAACACTGCTTCCAAATGATTATCTAGTATTTCTATGCGTTCCTAAGAATTATATATGAAATACATAGACTTTTACATAAAAATATGTTATTTCACAAATGTTAAAATTTGTAATGTAATTAATTATTAATATAAATTATTAACCAATAAAATAATGAAATTAAAAAGCAATGCATACTTGGGGAAGATTTTGGTACTTAGTAATGTAAAGTATATCACAAATGTATTACATTTTTGTGTTTCATCTGCAAGGAACTTGAAAGAAATCTGGAGAGGCTTTTGTCATTGTGACAGAATTTTTCAGTATTCAATAATTTCAAAGTTATATTTTTATTTTGTCTAACCATTTTGGGATTTACAAAATACCACTCATGTTTTTTATGGATATTTATACCAAAGTGGAGCATTCCTACTGATAAATGGATTCTCATTTTGTACTAATTAAAGGTAAACCATTGTATGATGATTTTCAGGGTGAAGTTTCTCTACTTATACGAAAGGAGTAATGTTAATCACTCTTTTGTATAGCCTTCTTTTCTCACTCAAAGTGTAAGAGATTAAAAGTTGCACTAAACTGTTTATCGCAGGTTAATTTACAATTGCCAAAATGGGGAAACGGCCTAATCCAGGAATGGATTAACAAATTGTGGTATTTGTATGCCCTGGAATACTATTCAGTCATTTAAATCAGATGGAGACTTTACATCTTTTGTGTTAAACTAGATGGAAGTGGAACACATTCTTTTTAGTAAAGCATCACAAGAATGGAGAAGCAGGAATCCTATGTACTCAATTCTGACATGAGGACAATTGATGACCTACATGGTGGGGGGTGGGGGAAGGGGAGTGTAGAGATAGGGAAGGAAGGACGGGTTAGGAGGTGATGGGGTGTGATACACCTCTTGGGGATGGGACACAATTATAAGAGGGATTTTACCTAATAAATAAAATCAGTGCAACCTAGCTCTTTGTACCCTTAATGAATCCCCAACAATTAAAAAAAATTCAATATCTTCAAATTTCTTCAAATCTAAAGAAGGCAATTTTGTAGTGCTGCAATGTTTCTGTAGAAAACAAGATGTGAGCAGCAGCATGATAGGATTACTTTAGCTCACACAGATTATATGAATAAATAGTATCTCTTTGGTATTAAAGCAAAGTACTTTCCACGGACACCTGATTTGACGATCAGGTAGGAAAACAATGTTTCAAAATCCATGAGTTACCTCTCCACTAGAATTATAACTGATAATTCAACATACAATTTTGTCTTATTTCTTTTCTTTTTCTTTTTTTGAAACAGTGTTTCACTCTGTTACTCAGGCTAGAGTGCCCTAATATCAGTGTAGTTCAAAGCAACCACCTCAGACTTCTGCCTCAGACTCCAGAGTAAGTGGCATTACAGTTCCCCACCTATTTTTAGTAGATATGGGGTCTCAGTTTTGCTCAGGCTGGTCTGGAACTCCTGAGATCAAGCAATCCTACCACCCTCGTCGCCCAGAGTTGCTCAGATTACAGGTGTGATCCACTGTGCCTGGCCACCGAATTTTGTCTTAAAAAACAATGCATACTTGGGGAAGATTTTGGTACTTATTTACAGTTTTAATTTTGTGGGTTTTTATTTTGGGTTAATATGAGGGTATGTAGATGATAATATTGTGTTTTTATTATGTGAACATTGTGTGTCTGTGTACAACATGTTCATATTTGTGAATATAACATGTTATTAGAAAGTTAATGGTTTCATCATGTCACTGAAATTAGGAAACACTACAATATCTAACTAAAAGTAAGTATGAGCTTTTGAAAAAAATCTTTGTAAATAATTTCCCTTTTTACATTAATTAAAAATTACCTTATTCTTAAACCTGCTCTAAATAAACATATTCAATTTAATATAAGAAAATAATCTGAGATTCAAGAAGATTACTAGCTAACATATGAAGTATTTTACTTCTGAAAATTATCTTAATATAACCAAAATAAAATATTTATTGTTTATTTAGTAACTTTTATAGGGACGTCAAATCCAGATATATTTTTTATAAGCTAGAAAAAATTTAAGGCTCAACAATTTCATTCGACATATTCAAGGTTCACAAATACAATTGATTCAATATTATCTAATTTATTTTGTAAATTTCTTAAGGATAGTCATTATAAGAAGTACTGGAAGAATAATGAATTTCGAGATTGTTCTTCACTCTACATTGTGTATTTTATGCATGTGGATGTGCATATACGTTCATGCCTGTATTTAAATTATATTCACATAAGTGTATATAATTTACAGTTGAATTTGTAATGCACATAACAATGCAGGAACACAACTACATTGTAATAAGTGTATCTACTTCAATAAAATCCATTGTTTTTATCTAATTTTGTAGCTTATTGAAACTTGATTATTTACTTATCGTATTTGTGAAAAATTCTACAGTCTGTAGAATTATTTTATTTTGATTTATTAACATTTTAATAAATATTTATGAGCTGTTCATTTCCCAAACTAGCAGGGTGTGTGAGTTTGTTTAGTGTCTGTTTAGGAAGGGCAGCACACAGATACTGGGCCACATTTGCATTTAGGTAACATTGACTAAAGAATGCGGGAACACAGGATCATGAGGAAGCACAAACTAATCCTTAATTGAATTTCTTATAAAGCTCAAACAAATATCTATATGTTAGCCTGAAAGCACAAAGAGGCATCAGAAACTAAATCCTCCAGAATCTTTAACCTTAGAAAACTAAGCATTCATAATCAGGTAAAAAATGTAAAACTGGCATAACTATCTAAACAAACAAAGAAAAAAAGAACCTTCAGAAGAGGTTCATAGGCCTAAAAAGGAAATTTACAGGCATCACCAAACAAATCAACTGATATATGTAGGAAATAACATATTAGCCAAGAATAAAAAACACAGTGCCATATAAAATTTTTAAGGGTCCAGTCATTTAAGGAAAACTCTTTTAACAGGGACCTGATATTTAAGCAGTAGTATTTTCAATTACATTATTAACTTGGGAGGAATAGTTAATAGAATTATAACACTAAAATTCCAAGAACAATCACCATAAAACCTCAGAAACAAAGTTAGTATATGTCATTGCCATTAAGAAAGACCATACATGTTATTATGAATTATTTGATTGTATTATTTTTATGTAATAAGAATAGTATTTTTTAAGAGTATGTTTGTCAAAGGACACAACATTTAGTTTGGAAAGAAAGAATATGTTAATATGATCTATTATACATCATGATGACTATAGTCAATAACTACACATTTTATGCTTGAAAAGTGTAGGAGAGTAGTTTTTAAATATTGTCATAATAAAAACTGTATTTGCAGTAATGTACTATTAAATATATTGGTTTAGCCCTTCTAAAATACATGTATATATGTATATATATTGCAAAACATCACATTGCACACCATAAATACAAATAATTTTTTACTCATCACTTAAATAAAATGAAAACAAAAGATACAAATTATGTATTTTTTGATGCACAAAATATAGCATAATATTTAATTTGAATAAAGTTATTAAAATACATTTAAAAATATATTCCACTGTTTTAACACCTCTAAGAATATTGGAGATTCTTAAATACTAATGAATGAATGTTCACATGGTCATCACCCTCTTTTGAGAGTGGTAGAGAATACAAGGAGGGGGGAGGATTAGCAGTCACTCTCTTGCTCCTTCTCCCCCCACACATGGAAGGCGAACTTTGCTCCAATTAGGCTATGTGGCATTCTTTAGTGGTGGATAAATACAGAGTGATTCAGGTGACATTGAATGGTAGAAAGACATTTTGCCTATGTCCCAACATCATGCATATAGGTGACAGTGACTGTGACACTGGCTGAAGAAGTACAAAGAGAACAAAACTAAAACACCCTGCAGGGAAACAGTCAAGCCCCCTTGAGAACGCCCTGTAGATGTTTCCCTACACACAGAGCAGTTGCACATGTGCCTGTCTTGCTAGTTGCTGCCTAACACTTCAGAATGAAGAACGTGGCTGCAACATGAAGCAGCTGGGTGTGGGAGAGTGGCCAAAGGAAAATACAATTTCCCTCATGGGAATCTTTGCTAGTGCTGTCACAGGTGTATAAAGAACTGCTTAGGTAAAAATTTTCTTAGAGCTGTTCTTTTGCTATTTTTCTATAAATATAATTTTCTCCATTAAGTGCATATTGATATACTAAACTATTGTAACTCTGTGTGAGTGAGCTTTTCTTCTAAAAAAAAAAAAAGAAAAAGTAGGTAATATATAATCTGTCCAAACTTCCAGTGTGCAAGTTCCACCCATGAAGAAAAAGAGATGTTCATGGTGGAATACGTGCTGTGTGTATGTGATACTTGAAGTGCAGGTGCTCTGCTAATTGTTGACTTTAGTAACATTCTCTTGTTAGGAAATAATGTAGTATGGCCACAGATGTAGAGAATTTAAATTTCTTTCTGAGCTTCAACCTCTAATTGGTGTCAAGATACTGTTTGCGACACATCACAGGCATATTAATGGCATGAAAGATATTTAATTTTGAAATAAGCACTTGCTGTAAGAGAGAAGTGTATAAATGTGACATGTGCAGGCTACAGGCCTAGTGGGCCATTTGCGGTAAGAGAGAAACCTGACAAGCACTACAGCCGGCTTCACGCTAGGAAATGAGTGCCGAGTAATGCTCATCTTTCCTGAGAAAAGCTTTGGGAAGTGTTAGAAGGCTAATGGACATACTCTTTTCTGATTGCTATAAGAGGCCTTTTTGTTTGGAGTCTACTTGCAGGTATCTTTCTTGGCAGTCTTGAGCAACGTGTTGTTGCTTTAGCTAATCCTACAAGACTATGTACAACTCATTAAAGGATGTCAAATTCTTGCCTGAAACTTGTTAGAGTTATCATATTAAATAAATTACTGAAACATTGCATTCTTTAGGGAATTAAAAACGATAGGCAGGCATGCCTCCACTAAAATCTATATAGAGTTGATGATTTGGTGTACAGTCTTTAATTCAAATATTAAATAAAAATTGTTTATAGTGATAAATTTGATCAAATAACTATTGCTCTTATCAATGTAACATATAAAGATACAATAATGAAACATACTGTCCAAAAAAAACCCATACTGTCATGAGGGGATTCAAGACACACAGATGTTTAAATTAGAACTATATTTCATAATTTTTTCTTCTACGTCCTGTAAAGTACAAATAGTACACTTGAACTTCAACAAAATATTTCCTACAGACATATTACAGATACAGTTAAATATCTTCTACTTCATGCAGCTGATCATGTTATGAACTTATTTTAAAGCAAAATATATTATGAAAAGTTTTGATATTTCTAATTCAACAACTACAAACACATTTAAGTGTAACATAAAAAGAAAAAAAAAGGCCTGGGATACTTGCTACTATATATTCCTGTAGACTTTTTAAACAATCTACTCTTAGGTTACACAAAATGTATTTGAATATTTGTTCTTTTTCAATAGTAAATTAATCTTAAATTATTGTAGAAAAAAGCTTTCCATATTTGGTCAGTATATCACATGAAATTACCTGATGCAAATTAAAGAGGACAAATATAGTTCCATCAGCATATGACAAAAAAAAAGCTGATATTTACAGTGGTCAAATTTTTTAAACCATAGATTCATGCTCTAACTTAAAAGTTTTAAAATTGCTTATTTTTCATATCATCTTTAAGTATTGGTAAACACATATGAACTTCTACTGAGTCATTCTATTTATGCCTAACGGATTTGATAATTTATTATAAGTTAAAATAATAAACTTTTAACCTGAATGATGCTTCATAATTTACAATTTTATCATTGCACTTTCACAATAACCATGTGTATTGTGAATTTGACTATAAACATCTGAGGCATCACATACTCGTCCTTTGTACCCAAGCCAAGCTATTGATTTCTCTTAATATCTCTCTGCCCCGTCTCTCTCTTTCTGCCTCCCTCCCTCTCTTTCTCCCCTGTCTCTCTCTCTCTCACCACACACACCTGCTCAGAAAAGATAAAAATGAAAACATATTCCAGACTTTAAAAACAACAATCAATGTTCTCACATTCTCTTACAGTAATGCTTTTTAATCAAAATTTTGGTTGACTCTCAACCTATTTATAGAATCTAAGAACAGTTGCAAAGTCCCACTTGCAGTGCTAAATGCTAGCCAGGCAGGAATGTGAAGGACATGAAACCACTGGAAACACAGAGTGACCACAAGTTCCCTACGGGGATCAGAAGCCACCTTTGGAGTGCTCTGTCCCTTCTCTCTGAACACTTAAAGGCAGTTTGAGTTGTTTAATGGAGTGATCTATTTTGGCATAGTATTTGAGAAATACTTAAAAACATGACAGAATGCCTGTGGCTCAAGGAGTAGGGTGCCGGCGCCATATACTACCAGAGGTTCAAACCTGACCCCAGCAAAAAAAAAAAAAACAAAAAAAATTACAGAATGATCTTTGGGAAAACTCTCAGATAAACATCTCTTTGCTTCTCTTTTAAAGTTAGACTATCATTTAAACAAATGTTTTATATAATTTACTTACTTTCCTGAATTCAATAAGGAAACTCTCCTAAAAAAAAAACTCCCACCATTTCACTCCTCACTTGGTGTTTCTAAGAAAAGTTTTGTCATTAGATAATTACCCTGTGTTTTATATTGGCTCTGATAAGTGAAATACAAGCACTATAATTACATAACCAATATTTTTCTGTTTGAATGAGGTATACAATAGCATCAATTCTGATAAACCAAATGTTGAGTTTTTTAATCTCAGAGAGCTTTATAGTTCTCTAATTATTGTATATCATGTGCATAATATTTTCTGACAAAGTGAAAATGAAATTCCTTCATCAATAAACTAAGAAAAGAATGTTAAGTGCCAAATACCTTTCAAAGACTACCAATAAGTGACCAAATGGTATAATATTTCTTTCTTTTCTTTTCTCCTTCCTTTCTTCTTTCCTTCTTCCCTTCCTCCCTCCCTCCCTCCCTCCCTTCCTTCCTTCCTTCCTTTTTTTTGACTAAGTCTCCCTCTGTTTCCCAGGCAGGAGTCCAGTGGTGTCACCAAGCTCACTGCTGTCTCAAATCTAGGGTCCCAGCCTTGGCCTCCCAACTAGGATTGAAGGAGTGAGCCACTGCACCCGGCCTTAGTCTAAGATTTTTATCCAGGAACATAATTAGATCCCTTAAATATATGTGGTAATTCACATTAAAATCCTCATTCTTCACTTTAAGACTTATATACTGATTGATATAGCAACTTTATTGACACAAATCAAATGTCAGGTTATGAAAGGCATTTTGTGCTAAAGAGACAGAAAATTTTTCAGTGTATTAATTTATTTCTTTCTGTAGTCATAAGAACCTCCTGTTTTTGAGGTTCAGTTGGATACATGGAGGTCTCACTAAGGATTACATTCTCCACCTTCCCTTTAATTAGTTGTAGACCTGTGAACAAGTTTTAATCAATAGTAGTGAGCAGAAATTTGTACATATTTAAGTTTCTATCTGTTGAGGGAGGAAGAATGTATCTTGAACACATAAAATACTCAAACAGACTCAATGCCTATACATAATTTGCTGCATGCTATTCTAACTGAATGTTAACTTCAGAACTCCCGAGACTATAAAGAGACAACTTTCTCTAGAACAAATCTAGAGGATACATCGTTACATATCTTTTCAACTTTATCTAGATCATAACTAATATTTCCATAGCTCATATGTAAAGGGCAAATTCTGCTTCTCATTTTGAAGACAACATGTTATCTATGAGTAACTGCCTTTGAAAAACCATCACCTGGATTCTTGGAAAAGAAAAAGGGTTTCGGTGAAGTCACTAGGTATTCCCATTCCAGCACACAAAATATTTTCCCCAAACCTCTTTTTCATTATGGCCTGAAGGTGGGTGATATAAATGTTATTAAAGGAGATGAGTCAGTTAAATCAATTCTTACAATCTTAAGAGATCACTATTCCCAAACAATATTTTTCACAACTTGAAATTCTAATAACTCATTGCAACAGGAAAAATTCCAGCAAACATCTAATTATAAGTCCATGAAATCACATCGATAACATATTTTTGGATTTTTCAATAAAAGAAGATAATAATGACATATATTGAAAAAGACACATATTTGAAAAAGAGCTATTTTATAGGCCTAGATATTAGGATATGAGTCTTTCATAATGTGAAATAAATTTTAGTAAAACTTTGGAATCAAGCAACCCCTTAGAACAAAGTTTTAGGGAAAAAAAACACAAATTAATGACAGAAATACAGAGAGGGGTGTCCTGTCATATTAGTTGGATGCAAAAATTATACAAATTATCTTTTAATTAATAAATCTATTATATTATTTTAGTATCTCTCATGAACCTAAAGATATATGAGTATTATTTAGTAATTAGTTTTGAATCATTGACACTTTTCAATTAGTGTCTTTATAGAATCAGCTATATTTATGAGATCCTACAATTAATTTTGCAACTCATCCTAGAAAAAGCGCCATATCTCCTACCTCAGTGCTGACAATCGCTGTGACACCAGGTGGTCGAGGAGGACTTCACAGGAAGCCATAGTGATACTCAGCAATGAAGTGTGTAGCACTTTTTCTAGGATGAGTTTGTAAACTTCATTGTCAGACGTGTCAAATGTAAATCTTCCAGAAACTCAGTCACACACACACACAAACACATTGTGAAATGCAGAAGTTTCTTTCTTTTATTGTCAAAGGGCACATGTCAAAAATCTCACTATCTAATTACGATTCACAAGCTTAATATTTTTAACCTAACCTTGAGAAAAAACATATAACAATTTCCTTGGCTTATCATTTGCTTTAAATAAAATTTTTATGCATTTTACTGGTAGTCATATACAATGTGTACTTAAAAACATATAAAACAATTGTTTAGAGGAACCAAGATAATTGCCTTGCATGATCCTTAGCTATATTTTTGTTACATGTTTTAAAGAAATCAATAAAATATAAGTATATGCCACCAAAGGGATTAGGAAACTGAATAAAACCCAGGTTTTACTGTATTGAGGAGTTTATATTCCAAAAAGTAAAATGAGAATTTCTGGGATATATTTGATAAAAATAGCAGAACCAATTCAATTTTGCTTTTAAGAATTGAAAACACACCGATATTTTAAAGGCAATATTCTATAGGTAAATTTTAGCTCTTCTAGGACTATATCAGCTATACTGATGATAACACTACTACTAAAAATGAGACTTCATAAAAAATATACTAACTGAATGTAGAAGTCACTGATTACCTCCATATATGTATGTGATGTCAATAATTCTCTCTTTTTTTTTTGGTGGTGGTTGTTGGGTTAAGTATCACATATAAGCAGAACTATATTTGTAACAAGTTTAACAAATAGTTGATTCTTATACATATGCAAGTGAATAAATTAATATTATCTATCATGTATTATTTGTGGATAAGCATTTTTTTCTTTTTGCATTTGTATTGCCCCTGGAAATTTCACAGTACTTGAGAGAAACCTAGCTATATGGAAGTTTGTACATATGGTATATTGTTCTAAAAATGTCTTTGTAATACTAAAGGATGGGTTGAATTATAACCATATATTTAATTTATTTAAAACTGTTCCTGATGTCTTGCTAATACTATATTCCTATATATTTTAGCTATACAATGTTATTTCCATAGACTTTTGAAAAAAAAAGTCTATACAGAACCTTTACTGTTAAGCTGCAATAAAATATAATGTTTGAGGATGAACAAAAAAGTTTTAGTGAAAAATTTGAAGCTATGCAACTCTGGAAGGATAGAATAGACTTTACACATGGAATCTTTTCTGGAAATCTGGTAAGTTAGATAAAAATGATGCCAGTCTTACTTTAAGTAAAATGGTGAAAGAAAAGCAACCAGGGATTATAATCATTTAAATTGTTTAGTTTAGGCTAAAGGAAAAGGGGCTATAGAACCTCAAAAGTGGTCAAATAGTAGCTAATGTAGTAAAGTACATTAAAAATATATGACAAATCTATAATTTTCTATTAATTTTTATTGGTTTTAAATCCTGTTAGGTGTATAAATCTGAAGCTTGATGAATGTTTATATTCATAAACACATGTGAGATCAAACAGAATATTCGAATTATTTTCATCACCCCAGAATGGCCTGTAGTGTTCTGTTTTGTTCACTACCTTGCCCAATAGTAACAACTATTCTCACTCCTATTATTGCAGAAATCAAGTCACGGTAGAGAGAAAGCTCAGAGGAAGAATTACTGGAACACCAGTGATAGAAAAGGAAGGGGTTTTATTCTACTCTGTGGGGCCATGGCAGTCTAGAATCCAAAATGGCTGAGCTCCCCACCAGCTCTGTCCCTTCCTTTCATTGGTCTTCAAAGTAGACAGACAAAGGAATTACCATAATGCCTCTCACTGGGGTGTCAAGGCATGTACAAGTTTACAGAAGCTGAAGCAAGCATTAGTTGCAGGAAATTTAAACAGATAGAGCTGTGCCAATTAAGAAAGAAAAAATGGCTGGTGTTTTAAAAAGTAAAGAGAACAATTTTTTTCCCCTAAGTTCCAAGTGAGTAACTGACCTTGGATCTTCTGCTGAGTGCTGATACTTTATCTCAAGGTTACCTGTATAGCAACCACAGTTTATAGCAGCCAAAGAGATAGTTTAACAAACTTTGCATTAACTCTGCAATGGTTGGTTGAACCTTTGAATTCTGAACTTTTGATGTATATTTCCAGAAGTCTCTGGCATTGTAAATAACTCCCCAGTACAGGGTCTCGGCCTCCTCTCTCACTATCACCATCAATTAATTTTACCAGTCCTTGAACTTTGTGTAAATAGGATTATACAGTATTTCTACTTTGGTATTTGGTTTCTTTTAGATAATGTACTTGTTTGTTTGTTTGTTTTGTAAGCACTGATTTTCCTTTACAGAATATAAAAATTAGTCACTTTTATCCGTGTTCTGCAACTGATTCCTACTAAAATTGATGTTCAGTTATTAGGGACAGGTAAACACAATCCAATGCTGAGTC
This sequence comes from Arctocebus calabarensis, assembly GCA_963573935.1. NCBI lineage: Eukaryota > Metazoa > Chordata > Mammalia > Primates > Lorisidae > Arctocebus > Arctocebus calabarensis. Next base: position 18,126 of record CAUYON010083345.1, read on the forward strand.
TAAAATACATTGTAATTAGAGTTCCCTTCCATTCTCCTTGGCGTTCATACATATCTTCTTTTCCTATTTGCTTAGCTCTCTAAGTGCCTGACACTAAATCCTCCCCAAACTTTCCACCGTTAGTGTCAAATGCCTCTAAACACATTGAGACTTGAGAGGTATTATTCTCAGAGTTGGTTTTCTTTTTAGCTATGTCCACTGGAGCCTCTAGATCTGCTCCAGAGTTAATATAGACCACGTGCTTCTCCCACAGGTGCTTTCTTTCTACAAATGCTCTGCTGGTGTGAGAGAGCAAAAGAGTTCTAGAGGAAGGAGGAAGAGGAGGAGCAGGAGTAAAAAGGAGGAAGCAGGGAAAAGAGGATGTAGGAGGAAGAAGGTTGGATGTGAGGAAGAAAATATAAAGTAAAAATGAAGACAGGAAGGAAAGAAAAACTAAGGATGGGAGGAGAGAAAGGAAAATGACAGGAAGAGAAGAGAAGAGAAGGATAAAAGAATGAAGGAAACCATACAATCTCATTATGATGGTGAATTCTATTTCTTCTTGCTGCATTTGTACTCCCATTTTTTGACATGTTATGGAGAACTCAAGAAAGAACGTTATTCCTTCCAGGAACTATTCAATATTAACTTTACGTCTCACTATCACCTCACCCCAAACACAAATGCAAATTTAGTTGATTACCACATTGCTATAGATGAAATACAGTCTGTGATATTGTACTTATGGGCATGTTTTAAATTATCCAGCTTTGAGCTGAAAAGTCATACAAATCTCAATATTCAGGATGGCCTAGAGCTATGGGTGTCACAGTTTCCTTCATGTAACAATTATATTTCTGTCAAGTTTTAGTTTTGTATGGTTGTGCCAGCTCATTTTGGGTATTCTGCACTGCCGTCATTTATGGGCACAATAGCAAATTCTAGTTCATGGCACACTAATTAAAAATCCACAAACTGGTATGAATGGAATAGAAAGTAAGAAAACAATGTGGAAAAACATGGCAATTCAGAATCAATGTCTTGAATGGTATTTTTAATTTTGAAATATTTCTAATTTCAAAAAACCATTTAATATTATTTCTTATCTTTTATAATTATACAGAAAATTATATTTTGAAAAAAACAAAATTTTAAAATTAGATAAATTCATCCTTTCTGTTTATCTTGTTCATAAAGTATACTGCAAAATATGATACAATTAAACATGTTTACAAATAATAGTATGTTAATAATTTCGACATCTTACTGAGGTGTTGGTCACTAATGTTATCTATTGGTTTGTCAAATAATTTTGGCCTTGGTACATATCTACTAGGACCTTTTTTGTTTCTTCTCAGTCTTTACATATAATCTTTTGGTCAATTAGGTAATTAACCTGTTAATTAAATGAAAGAATACAATTTAGCCTATACCATATTGACAACTGTTGCTTTGGGCATCAAACTACACTGCGTACATGACTACTTTTAGATTTTTCAACTATTTTGCATTGTGTACAAAATGATTTTTGATAAAATTCTTCTTCTAAATAGTGAGAACTATTTATCCATTTAAAATTGCAATGATAAATTCAGTGATTTGGGTAATATATTTCTCTTCAACTGCCATTTCTTAGTACATTGTCTAACACAAAGTAGAGAAATGCACTTATCTTTTAAATAAATTACTACTTTTCATTAAAGCAGATGATATGACATCTAAATTATCTGGGAATATATGTATACAATTGGGTTATTTTTTTAAATTGCTAATAGATTTCATGTGTCCTTAATGAGCCTTATAATTCCTGTTCGTCTTCACATCCCACTGGCTCAATTCTAAGTTTTCAGAATAAGTGAAAACTTTCAGTCCCTTGATATCTGGGCCCAAAATAGAATAAATTCCCTTATTCTGTGTTTAAGTTGTGAGCAAGTCATCATGCCCATTTACACTCAGTAGAGGAAACCCAGATCTCACCTCTTGATAAGAAGCATGAAAGAATTTACTGCTCTTTAAGCTACCATAGATGATCATCTAGCCACATTATATTTATTTAATATATTTTTATCATGTATGTAGTACAAAATATAGTCACATTCTCCCAAGGCTACAAAAAGTTAAAAGTGTCTTAAAACCCAAAGTTTCATTATTTATACTCGGGTGATGTGCAGATGAGGCTCTTTGGTTGCAATTTCTCTCAGTCTGAAGTTTTTTGCAGTTTGATCAAATTAAACCTGTTCTGCATATAAAAGTTATATATCAAAAAGCATCATGTATATTTATTATCTCATGTACTTTTAACAATTAGTGTAAACATTTGTGACCTTCACTAGGGAAATATGCATTTTGGCATACTTAATGTTATTCTATTATTCTACTACATTCATGAAAAGATATTTTGAAAACATATGAAACAAAAGGCAGTGCACTAGTCAAAAATATGTATGTCCCATGTAACATGTGATCAACTCAGGAAAACAACTTCCATCAATATGGAGCAAGTCCTCACATTTACTTCATTATATATTTCAAGAGAGCTTCAAAAATGTCCTCGATACAAAGAAAAGACAAATGTTTGAGGTGATGGATATACCAATTATCCTAACGTCGATCATTATACATTGTATACATGTATCAAAACATCACATGCAAAAAATAGGTACAACTATGATATAAAAGCAAAATGGAAGTATAATTTGACAATTCAAGTCTTGTAATCAAAAATCTTAAAGTAATCCACCTAAATCATTAGAGGAATTTTCTGAGTGAAAGATTTCCAAAGTGTGAGAGTTCTACAGAGGGCATGATTAGTCAGAACTACTCTTAGCTTTGAAAATTCTCTGCTCTAAATTTATGAGAAATATGACAAATGCTACAGCCTGTAATCTCTTTTCTGGGTATCTGTATGTATACCAATAGATACACAATAATCTTATTTTTCTATGCTAAAGCAATTTTGACATACATTTTTACATTCAAATTTCAATAGTATTGCATTTTTTCTAGTCCAATCTGATAGTACTATAGCAGTGGACCTGATATTGGGTAATTTACACAGAACAGAAATTTATTTCCCACAGTTCTGGAGGCTAGGAAGTCCAAGACCAAGATACCAGTACGTCTGGCATTTGATAAAGCCCCAGCCTCTGCTTCCAAGATGGTATCACGAATGTCGCATCCTCTGGAAAGTAGGAGCACTTTTCCTCACAAGCCAGAAGAGCAGAGAGCAAAAGCAGAGAACTCATTCCTACCAGTGTTTTTTTTTTCTTAATTCATGAAAATGATTTACAAGGACAGAACCTTCATGCACTAACTGACTGTTAAAGGCCCTACCTGCCAATAGTGCTATGCTGGCAATTAACATGGGTTTTGAAGGTAACAAAAAAAATCATAGCAATATTGTGTAACATGAATTTTAGTAGTGAGAAAATTCATTTTTGGGAACAAAAGGGTAAGTGATCCCATCTCAGGGTGGGAAAAGAACTTGAAGAAAAACTTCTCTAAAGAAGACAGGTGCACGGCCTATAGACACATGAAATAATGCTCACCATCCCTAATGATCAGAGAAATGCAAATCAAAACTACTTTGAGATGTCATCTAACTCCAGTAAGATTAGCCCACATAACAAAATCCCCAAACCAGAGATGTTGACGTGGATGTGGAGAAAGGGGAACACTTCTACACTACTGGTGGGAATGCAAACTAATACATTCCTTTTGGAAAGATATTTGGAGAATACTAAGAGATCTAAAAATAGATCTGCCATTC